>JASTWK010001186.1:0-46041 GCA_030770225.1 Temnothorax unifasciatus
AATTGTACAGCGCATGTTTATGCAAATATATATTTTAGGAAAAAAAAGGGAAAGGTAAAAGTGAGAATTAAAATGTATATATATTAGGGTGTGTCATTTTGGAGCAACTTTTTTTTTTATTTCCCGAATAGCATACATACTTGCAGGAAGGTAAAATAATATACCTGTTAAAATTTTAGCCCTTAATATTAATATTAACAGGTCGCTCATTGCGATTTTTTATTTTTTATTTAGTAAGATAGAAAAAATTTTATAACTATCTAACAAACAGTAATACAGCATTGCGCCACATAGATTTTCTGTAGTAAATTTACCGCTCTACAAAAAAGATCTCTTATCATTTTTTCATAAATTCAACCGTTCAAAAGATATTCAAAGTTAAAGTTTGATAAATTTTATAAAACTTGTTTTTGCTTCTTATAAATTTTGTATCATATTGACTATCAAAAATTATGAAATAATCAATACATATTTTTGTAGAACATTTAACGATCTACAAAAAAGGTCTCTTATATTTTTTTCATAAATATAACCATTTAGACGATATTAAGATTTACACTTTGAACTTTAAACCTTAATATCGTCTAAATGGTTATATTTATGAAAAAAATATGAGACCTTTTTGTAGATCGTTAAATTTTCTACAAAAATATGTATTGATTATTTCATAATTTTTGATAGTCGATATGATACAAAATTCATAAGAAGCAAAAAACAAGTTTTATAAAATTTATCAAACTTTAACTTTGAATATCTTTTGAACGGTTAAATTTATGAAAAAATGATAAAAGATCTTTTTGTAGAGCGGTAAATTTACTACAGAAATCTATGTGGCGCAATGCTGTATTACGGTTTGTTAGATAGTTATAAAATTTTTTCTATCTTACTAACTAAAAAATAAAAAATCGCGATGAGCGACCTGTTAATATTAATATTAAGGGCTAAATTTTAACAAGTATCTTATTTTACCTTCCTGCAAGTACGTATGTTATTCGAGAAATGAAAAAAAAAAGTTGCTCCAAAATGACACACCCTAATATATATATATGATAAAACATTTTAATTCTCACTTTATACCTTTCCTTACTTTCTTTCCTATCAAAATATATATTTCCATAAACATCTACTGTACGATTGGGATGACGTATTTTTGGAACATTCTATACACATTATTCAGATAGTTTTAAAAAGCTTCTTTTTATATTCCTTGAATATAATACAGAATATTCTTTCAATTTATTTTTCAATATTAAAACTGGTTCCATTTTGACATTCTATAAAGGTTCTTTTCATATTCCTTAAATGTAATACAGAATATTCTTTCAATCTATTTTTTAATATTAAAACTAGTCCCATTTTGACATTCTATACATATTCATAAAACATTATTTTCATCTTATTAGCATATTGTAAGAATATTCTAATATTCTCGAAAAATATTTATAGAATATTCGTAGAAAATGCTTGTGTTATCTGGGAAGTAAAACTTCGGCAAAACGTCAGATATAATATTTTTAACAATTTCACAGTATTTACAACAATGCTCTTAGCCGTAGCTTTGTTAAACATGACGAGTGGCATATTTCCCACACTGGCATATTTCCCCCAGTTACTCTACATAATTTTGTAAATTTTATTTTGTAAATTTTTGAGTTTATTTATAAAAAAAAAATATTTTTTATAAATAGAACAATACTCTTATGGTAGATTTTGTGCTATTTTATTAAAAAGAACTTACCTCGAACATTTCTTAAGACTTCATTATAGTTGATAATAAATTGTATGAGACTAGCCATGTTGATGATGTTTCATAAGAAATGGTTCTTGACTTATTTACCAGAAAATCTGAAATATATCAATTTTGTTTATCACATTAAATTATATTGTTGTAAAAAACAAGTAATCGATGTAAATCCATCATAAATTTATATTCGCTTTGCTTTTGAAAAATTTTGATGCACATTCAATAAAAAAATCGTGCTGTTTTACTATTTTATAATATACTTATTTAATGTGTAACAAATAATATAAATTATAAAGTTAAAATTAATACTTGATAAAATCCTAATAAATAAAAACAAAATAAATAAACAATACAATATAAGAAAGTCACTAAAATGAAAACTGAAATGCCAGAAACAACGTGCGAAGTTATGTAACCGCAAATACTTAATTGCCCAACCAACTACAATATTTTTATATAAAAGACGATAACAAATTGTTACGTCCTGCGAACTCCATGATTTCCCTTTTTCGCGGGAATTTCTATGCGCTAAAGATAGCCCTTAAGATTAGGATAAGTAAACTGAGCATGGACGGTTATCAATCGGCGAGTGAGCTTTGATCTCTTCACATTCCTTTTTTTATGATCAAACTACTTATTTGCTTAGGCGACTAAAAGCGACCTTCCAGGTGAATTACTGACAGACGGGGCATACGTGATCGAATTTTTTATCAGCTTTGTCTGGTCCATAACTATAAACCCGGCGACACGACGCGCCAAAAGGGCCTTAATCCCAGACAGAGTTTGATGAAGATTTTTATTGCATCGAGCGAGTTTTATAAATTGCAATGTTTCCGACAAACAGAACAAGGCCTAAGACGTGCCTGTAAATAAACGTGACGTAAGTTTCTGTTTGCATTAAACCTACCATTAAGATTGAGAGTATGCATCGTCTGTTAACACAAAAACAGGGTCGCGAGATAAATAAAAGACCCAGAGCCTAATAAAAGAGAAATTGGCGATAATCAAAAAACAAGATGAATCACTGGAAGGAGCGATAGGTTGCACCCCCAATAAAACAGTGGGGGCCTTACGAAAAGACTCACCAGCAATGAACAGCCCAAGATAGGCAAAAACTCAAAAATCCACTTCTTAGGTGAGAAACATCCCACCAAAAAGAAATCCTCTAAACGAAAACCAGACACATCCCACAACGAAATTCACCTCTTCCATCCTTTAAACTTTCCTATATTATAATAAATCGCGACATCACGGGGCTCACTTTCTTATTGTAGTTCAGCTCTTCTTCAGACAGTTCACTTCTTCACCCCGGTTCATCTCTTAAAGGAGACCTTCAGGCTAACGGATTTTTTTTTTGTACTTACTGTACTTGAGGGTTATCACCCAGGCATCAATTTCCCAAAGCATTAAGGCACGCTTTTAAAAAAAACTCGAGATAATCGACTTTGAAGAATTCCGAGCGCGCTATGTACACAGAATTTTAATTTTAATGTAAAATTGATCAATCTATGCTAATTAACAAATATTTAATCATCGTTTTCAATGAAAAACTTACATCTTTTTATTTTGAATTGCTTGAAAAATCGCACTTTGTGTTAAAGTAATTTTGAAATTCGAATATTTTATAATAAATTGAAATTTTGGTACAAAAATGAAAAACGTTAGGTAGGAAATAAAATACTTTTATATTTTTGAAAATTACGAGAAAATACAGCGCAAAAATCTATTGTACATCACCAGCTGTTCTCTCCAATCTTTAAGAACATGATTCGATACGCGTGGTTCGCTTCAAGCCTTTGTGATGACAGAGACATTTTTATGAACGTCAATGAAGTGTGTTTTCCAACAGAAATTTTAAAAAAACCTTGCTCCTGTAAAATATCTGCGTTTATACGATGTGCTAGATGCCGTGAAACTTACTATTTCCCTTGCTTTTACGATAAATATCATCCTAATTCGTGCAATATTGACGTGTAAAACGATTGTATACTATATATTTCATATCATATAATTCACTTTTAAAAATTAAACAATATTTTTATTAATATCATTTTTGCGCTGTATTATCTCGTAATTTTTAAAAATATAAAAGTATTTTATTTCCTACCTGACGTTTTTCATTTTTGTGCCAAAATTTTAATTTATTATAAATATTCGAATTTCAAAATTACTTGAACACAAAGTACGATTTTTCAAGCAATTCAAAATAAGAAGATGTAAGTTTTTCATTGAAAACAATGATTAAATATTTGTTAATTAGTATGGATTGATAAATTTTACATTAAAATTAAAATTCTGTGTACATAGCGCGCTCGGAATTCTTCAAAGTCGATTATCTCGAGTTTTTCTGAAAAGCGCGCCTTAATGCTTTGGGAAATTGATGTCTCATGGGTGATGACCCTCAAGTACAGTAAGTACAAAAAAAAATCTGTTAGCCTAAAGGTCCCCTGTTAGATCAAATTCTCTTCTGTTAATGTTCCAATAATGTTCTATTAAACGTCAATTAAATCGACGGAACACACTGGTTATGGAATCAGTAAAATCAAAAACGTCTTAAAACCTTAAATAACCTTAACCTTATTTCAATGGCGGTGTCTTTATTTTCCATGCATAAATTCTTGTCTCTTTGTTTTCACTCCGCGAACATTTTTTTATATTTTATTTTTAGTTGCGACTTAATTTAGTTTCAAATACACATATACACCACACGTACACTTAGTTAAAGAATTATGTAATTCAATTCTGATTTCGATTGTATAATAATAGCGGGCAGGATGTCCATTTCCAAATAGGTTTTCCCTTAGAAATCCTGACTACCCGATTACCCCCGCACTTTTGTAACACCCGCGATCCTTTCCTTCGCTTCCCAGTTTTTTTTATCCTAATCCTGGGGTTGGACGTAACAAATATAAAAAATAATAATTACCCGTTTATCATGGTCAATATTCATTCGTAAGAGAAAAAATAATAGCACACTAAGAAAATAATGACAATTACCTAAGACACGTTTTTGATGTACGTACATGCCAGTAAGATTTACGAAGACGTGTGTTCTAACTAAACTGTTGGATTTGCAATTAAAAGTTGATACGCTCACTATTGGAGTAATAGATTCTAAATCTAAGTAAATCGTACGAGTACGTATACATCATCATATGCATAATGATATCCGGTTCTCTTTTATATAACTTTCATGTACAAAACGTTACGTAAACTATAGATTATCAGTATCTGGGAGGCATATTATATTAAGTATTGAAATGAAGCCTTGGAATATATGTTTCCTCCATCTATCTCACGATTCACGACTTGAATCAAAATGAACATGATACAAAAATGAAAAACGTCAGGTAGGAAATAAAATACTTTTATATTTTTGAAAATTACGAGAAAATACAGCGCAAAAATCTATTGTACATCACCAGCTGTTCTCTCCAATCTTTAAGAACATGATTCGATACGCGTGGACATTTTTATGAACGTCAATGAAGTGTGTTTTCCAACAGAAATTTTAAAAAAACCTTGCTCCTGTAAAATATCTGCGTTTATATGATGTGCTAGATGCCGTGAAACTTACTATTTCCCTTGCTTTTACGATAAATATCATCCTAATTCGTGCAATATTGACGTGTAAAACGATTGTATACTATATATTTCATATCATATAATTCACTTTTAAAAATTAAACAATATTTTTATTAATATCATTTTTGCGCTGTATTATCTCGTAATTTTCAAAAATATAAAAGTATTTTATTTCCTACCTGACGTTTTTCATTTTTGTGCCAAAATTTTAATTTATTATAAATATTCGAATTTCAAAATTACTTGAACACAAAGTACGATTTTTCAAGCAATTCAAAATAAGAAGATGTAAGTTTTTCATTGAAAATAATGATTAAATATCTGTTAATTAGCATGGATTGATAAATTTTACATTAAAATTAAAATTCTGTGTACATAGCGCGCTCGGAATTCTTCAAAGTCGATTATCTCGAGTTTTTCTGAAAAGCGCGCCTTAATGCTTTGGGAAATTGATGTCTCATGGGTGATGACCCTCAAGTACAGTAAGTACAAAAAAAAAATCCGTTAGCCTGAAGGTCCCCTGTTAGATCAAATTCTCTTCTGTTAATGTTCCAATAATGTTCTATTAAACGTCAATTAAATCGACGGAACACACTGGTTATGGAATCAGTAAAATCAAAAACGTCTTAAAACCTTAAATAATCTTAACCTTATTTTAATGGCGGTCTTTATTTTCCATGCATAAATTCTTGTCTCTTTGTTTTCACTCCGCGAACATTTTTTTATATTTTATTTTTAGTTGCGACTTAATTTAGTTTCAAATACACATATACACCACACGTACACTTAGTTAAAGAATTATGTAATTCAATTCTGATTTCGATTGTAATAGTAGCGGGCAGGATGTCCATTTCCAAATAGGTTTCCCCTTAGAAATCCTGACCGATTACCCCCGCACTTTTGTAACACCCGCGATCCTTTCCTTCGCTTCCCAGTTTTTCTTATCCTAATCCTGGGGTTGGACGTAACAAATATAAAAAATAATAATTACCCGTTTATCATGATCAATATTCATTCGTAAGAGAAAAAATAATAGCACACTAAGAAAATAATGACAATTACCTGAGACACGTTCCTGATGTACGTACGTGCCAGTAAGATTTACGAAGACGTGTGTTCTAGCTAAACTGTTGGAATTGCAATTAAAAGTTGATACGCTCACTATTGGAGTCAGAGATTCTAAATCTAAGTAAATCGTACGAGTACGTATACATCATATGCATAATGATATCCGGTTCTCTTTTATATAACTTTCATGTTACAAAATACGTTACGTAAACTATAGATTATCAGTATCTGGGATGCATATTATATTAAGTATTGAAATGAAGCCTTGGAATATATGTTTCCTCCGTCTATCTCACGACTTGAATCTGATATCTCTGCTAATGAGCTCTTATGTTATATCTACCAATGTAGATTAATTTGTAGTAAACACACTTTAACTTGAATGCTTAACTCAACGACTTCAGTTTTGGTTTAACTTACTTTTTGTCTTTTTCTAATTCTAAAAATTGGAAAAAAATAAAAGATAATTTTTGTAATTCTTAGAAATTCTACCCCTATTTTATATACTTTTGGTAAAAATTTGATCCAATAATTTTTAAGTTAAAAACGTTCAAACATACACCACTTGTAAGAATTTTATATAATAAACTATTGGACCGAATTTTTATCACAAGTATATAAAGTAGGGGTAGAAATTTCCGGGGAGTGCTATAGAGTGTGTAGTTTTTTGTTACCGATTTTCTGGAAACCGATTTTTTTAATTTTTTTAATTTTTACATCCGTAAGAATTATGGTGTATGTTTGTACGTTTTTAACTTAAAAACTATTGGACCGAATTTGTAAACATATAAAATAGGGGTAGAATTTTTCGGGGAGTGCTATAGAGTGTATAGTTTTTTGTTATCTATTTTTCGGAAACCGATTTTTTTAATTCTTTAATTTTACAACTCGTAAGAATTAAAAAAATCGGTTTCCAGAAAATTGGTAACGAAAAACTACACACTCTATAGCACATTCCAGAAAATTTTACCCCTATTTTATATGGTTTTAATACAAATTCGGTCCAATAGTTTTTAAGTTATTAACGTTCAAACATACACCACCCGTAAGAGATTTATATATTAGTATAGATAGAATAGATGTAATTTTTCAGTTTAGTTACCTCAGCACAAAAATCCCAGAATTTAGGCTCATATAGCATGTGGTGTATTAATTATAACAATAATAAACTAGAAAATAGTTGATGTATTGAAAAAGTATATATACAATTTTATGTTATAGAAAAGTATAAATACAAAGTATGCTTTTAGTTAAAACAAAGAATATATTCTCTGGTATAACCAAATATACAAATTTTCTGCCAAATTCTTTTGTTTTGTGCAAAAACACGTTAAAGTAGGAGCCTAATTTCATCGATTTCTGTGCTGGAATAGTTAAACTAAAGAATTATTATAATATAATATATTTATCTAACAATAAAATAAATATTATTTGAATTTATTAAATATTATTTATTATTTATATATACTACTAGCTGGTTACCCGGGCTTCGCCCGGGAGTCGTTTTTTTTTTAAAACGACTTCATTTGTGTTTCAATATCCTTATTGTGGACAAACATAAGGAGTCGGATTGATTGAAAGACGGCAGTTTAACTTTTTAACATGAATAACACATTTTAGGTGCTTAAGTTTTAAACTTTTTTGCTTAACAATGATCACATATTGGATCAATTTTCCAAATTATTACTTTCGGATGAAATTGATATTCGTAATTTGAATCATAACTAAATGTCTCTAATTTCAAATCGGACCGCATAAATAATTTCATGAATTAAACATGTCGTAACCGGTCTTTTTCTACTCAAGTATCACACTATTAAGTCATTTCCGCTTCTTCGATATTTTATTTACCGATTAGCGACATCATTCTTTGGTTTACCCTGGCGTTTTTTAAGGAATTTTGAGATTGCTCGCTCGCGATGAAGACATAACCTCGATTTTTCACTTAAAAAACCAAGGGAAAAAATCGGTAATCGGTAAGTGAAATATCGAGGTTATGTATTCATCGCAAGCGAGCAATCTCAAAATTCCCTAAAAAACGCCAGGGTAAACCAAAGAATGATGTCGCTAATCGGTAAATGAAATATCGGAGAAGCGGAAATGACTCAATAGTGTGTATATCTGTTCCGATATGAACATTGAAAAACTGTGAGCCAAATAACAATGTAAGATGGAACACCGATTCTCAGTCAAAGGTGTATATTCAACAGAATAAGTAACATTTGTTATTTCGCGTAAAATTCAAAAAATTATCTGTTTTCAGAAAATAGATAACGAAAAACTAACACTCTATAGCACTCTATACACTCTCCCTGGAAAATTCTACCCTTATTTTATGTGGTTTTAATACAAATTCGGTCCAATAGTTTTTAAGTTAAAAACGTTCAAACATACACCACCCGTAAGAATTTAAAAAATTAAAAAAAATCGGTTTCCAGAAAATAGATAACAAATAATTTTTACCACAAGTATATAAAATAGGGGTAGAATTTTCCGGAGAGTGCTATAGAGTGTGTAGTTTTTCGTTATCTATTTTCTGGAAACCAATTTTTTTAATTTTTTTATTTCTTACGGGTGGTGTATGTTTGAACGTTTTTAACTTAAAAACTATTGGACCGAATTTGTATTAAAACCATATAAAATAGGGGTAGAATTTTTCGGGGAGTGCTATAGAGTGTATAGTTTTTTGTTATCTATTTTCTGAAAACCGATTTCTTTAATTCTTTTAATATTTAAAAAATAAAAAAATTAAAAAAATTGGTTTTCAAAAAATCGGTAACAAAAAACTACACACCCTATAGCACTCCTCGGGAAATTCTACCCTTATTTCATATACTTGTAGTAAAAATTCGGTCCAATAGTTTTTAAGTTATTAACGTTCAAACATACACCACCCGTAAGGATTTTATATAATAGTATAGATATACATATATATATATATATATATATACATACCTCATTGTTTATTGAAGCTTTTCCAAATATATTTTTATTATACATTTTATTGTATTTTCAAATAAACGTAATAAATTGAATATATTGTCACAAATATTTATGATAATAATAAGCATGTTAATTAATTATATTTACTACATTATAATACAAAATTATCGAATACAATGGATTTTTATTCTTAATAATAAAGTATCATATTGAAAAATTATTTTATTTACCATATTTGTATAACAGTATTTGGTCGTTTACATATATAATCATCGACTTTCAGAACTTGACAGATTGATTTAATATCTTTAAGTTTAAATAACATAAAATCTCCACTTTCTTTTACAGGAATTATGTGTATCACTTTTGAATTTGTTTCCAAATGATAAAACATTTTGAGATTCTCGACAGTAAAGCAGTTAAGAATAAAATATAAGTCATTATGAATTTAAGAGAAATATCGAATTTATCCGTAATAAACGGATTACAATGCGTGATTCATATATATAATAGATGTGATAATATTTTAATGGTCATATATGAATAGATATGACCGTCTATATGACTTTGTATGAGCATGCATGGTCAGACCTGGCCAATTTTCGGATCTGATCATATAAACAATAATATATGATCATATATAATTAGTCAAAATTATTTGTTATCGGGTATACAGATCATTGGCTGATAAGAATAAAAACCTAGTAGATACGCCCATATGTTAACAATTGTTTGAAACACTGTAAATTTTCCCACTCGTGCAGTCAGGTAATGATAAGTGTGTCGCATTGCGTTGGCTAAATTTGGTGGCAGCTGTGGCATCAGTAACCTAGGGAGATAGGAGGTTATGTAATCCTCCATGTAACATTTCTCCACACGATTATCTGTAATTAAACAGTTTACATTGAATTTGCATTAATATCGATACGTTAATTTACGTTCGCGTTTTATTGGAACTTGTATAAGCTGTTACACGACTTTTAAGATAAGCGGTGCATTAGATTTATTATTTGAAGATGTTATAAATTTTGTTTTTGTTCTTTGGAATATTTACCAGTAGGCTCGTTTTCTGGTGGAAGTAAAAAGTCATTTAAGAACGACTTGATCGCGGCCACATTATGTGCAATGATGTCAAATTTACTTGATTTAGTGCTTGCAGGATCCGATCTTTTCCTTCGATTGTGTACCATCTGAATCTGAATCTGAAGAAATATCATTCTTATGAAATATTCAGTAACTTACATGATCAATTTGTGTACAAAAAACACGACAAATATCAGCGTTTGTGTTATATAATTAACTCCAAGAAAAGCTGTTTGTCAATAATACAGTGATGTACATATTTGTCGCATAAGACAAATTGCTAGGTGTTACATATAGGTGGTTTGAATTAAATAGTACATTTAAAAATATCAAATTAAATAAAATTTGAACTTTCAATGAAATGATAGTAATGTAAATAAAATATTGTGAATGTTAAGTTAATGAAACATATATTATTTCATCAGATCAAGTAATAGGATAATGAGCATTTACCAAGGGTTGAAGAGAGCGGCCTCTGTCCATATGTCGGATAAAATCCATTTTACGCCCATATTCTTCCATTCTTTTACGCTTAGCCTCTTTTGGAGCTTCATTTTTTTTTGTTTCAACTTCCGGTAGATATCGCGTCGATTCCTGGTCCGGTAACTGTTCCGCGCGATATTGTTCAGTCGGAGATTGTATCCAGTGCTGCGAAACAGACTGATGTTGCAAATAGCGTGGATTGCTATTGTATTGATGTTCATAGGCGGATTGAACGAGGGCGCCGGCAAGTGCGATACTTGCTAACGAGATTGTCACTGCTAAGAACTGAAATAATTAAGGAAACTTTTAGCAGATTGTTCTCGAACAGATGTTCGATATGGCAGAAATTTGTTTCTTAAATTATTTATTTAACAGTTTAAAATTATTGAGAAAAAGATTATATATTTATGGATTTACTACAGAATATTATTTTGTTAATATAAAAATCGATTTAGAGGGAAAGTAAAATACAAAAGAGAAGTAAATGTTTTATTATGTATTAATTTCTACAAAATTGCTGTCTCTAATGACACATAGCTTAATTATTGAACAGTTCTAATTCCAGAAGTTAAAGAATCATTAAAATATTAAATAAATGTAACATATATATACCAGAAAAGTTTACTCACTAATCCTCGATGCGAAAACATCGTGTTGCTCTTACAATTTCACTTGATGAGACTAACGCAATTCCTCAGTGTCACTAACTGTCTGGAGTTGAATAAAAGTTAGAAAAACGATTAAAGTCGAGAATGAAGTAACAGACCCGAAGTCGAAAACTATGTGTCGCTCCGCGGCGTTTTCCGCCCTTTTTATACCCGAAATGGCCAGAACCTCCCGCGTGAGATTGTTACTACTTTTTACGCGTCTTAAGGGGGGAGGTTTTCTAGAAGTTTCTAGAAACGTAGTTTTGGGCCCCATCTGGGCCTCAGCCTATCAACAGCCGTCTAATAACTGTAAGATAAACCAAACATTTGTATTGACCTGAGCGCTTGCTCGGAATTCTGAGATAGCGTGTGCGTCGTCTAAACCGTTCAAAAATTCCAACGTGCGTCGTCCGAAATTTTAGGATAAAATTTCCGTACGTAACAGTGACGAAGACCGAATTTAATTCGCGATAACGTTCACGCACCAGCGCTGATGATTACATCGCTGTGAACACGGTGCGTTCCTTTTACGTTTCGTTTCATAACTTTCAGCGTACTTTAAACGCCTCAGTGCTCCGTTATTTCGATGCGTTATTATACGATGAGTTTACGACCTGTTACAATCGGCAGTCGTCAGCTACGCATTATGTATCCACTTGAAGTGCAAAGTTAACAATGCATCTTGATCAATGGATCTTGCGATTACTATACCAATTGATTCCGCAAAACATTAGCCGAGGGTTATGATTTAATGTTTGTTCGATATCTGTTCATCTCTGTAGTTTGCTGAGACTTGTCATTCAATTTTATTCGGACAAATATAATAAATATAATTTTCTAACCAATTTTTATTGCGTTTCAAACATTGTGATGTTTGCAGGTCAATAAAAATAACGAAAGATAAATATTCGCGCATGTCATTGAAAGTAGCTTTCCGTGGAATCGAGGAAATTACATTTCATCAAAGAAAGATGCACCCGGGGGCGAGTTAGAAATCTCGATCAGTGTTTGCCCTTTTTTCCGGCATTCGCATATTTTACAGACGTACGGGCGGCGCCTCGATTCCCGCGTTCGGCTCAATTAACTCTCCTGGTAAATTGTCTGAAATTGAATTTTCGTTTCATCGCTTTGTGCGCTTACCGGTTACAGTCAAAGTTGCGATTTTTAGTGAAAGTGCTCTGGTGTGTTTATATTCTATAATGAAACTTTATGATTTTGGATATGCAATCCGGATATTATCGGTTTTTTAATCGCGTTTTATTTTAATCGCGGTGAAACTATCTTTTCATTATAATTAACTTATCTATACACCGAAAAAATTGTATTCTCAACTTAAGAATTTCCCTCTTATTTTTATAGTAGTGTTTACTAAAATAGGCACCAAAAAGATTTTCTTAACTTCAGAAGAAATTCTTCTAAAGAATAGGTTAGTAGCAGATATTTTTAACTAATAAGAATATGTATAAGCAACGATAGGAATATTAATCGACTCTACTGGCCATTATAATTGCAAGACAATACGACCACGATTTGGTTCGATTATCGTCAATACGCTCTTTTAACCAATAATTGCGAAAAATATTACCTCAGTCAGGGTTCAAACCTGGAACTTCCTTCATTCCGTGTAAGGCGTCGTACCAATTCGACCACTGAGGAATGTGGTAATATTTATCGCAATAACCTGTATTAATTTAAATATATAAGACAGAAACACCGAAACTCTAGTCCAAGGTGTATATTCAAACAAAATAAATAAATTTTTATTTTGCCAGTCAAATAATAATTTATTTATTCTGTTTGAATATACACCTTAAACTAGAGTTTCGGTGTTTCTATCTTATATATTTAGTTTAATACAGGTTATTGCAATAAATATTGTTATATGCCTCAGTGGTCGAATTGGTACGACGCCTTACACGGAATGAGGGAGGTTCCAGATTCGAACCCTGGCTGAGGTAATATATTTCGCAATAAATTTAATTATTCAAATGAGATGCTTATATATAAATATTAAAGATAACACCAGCTTATACTGGTTAAAAAAGCGTCTTGACGATAATCGAACCAAATCGTGGTCGTATTGTCTGGACGATTATAATGCATGGCTAGTAGAGTCGATTAATATTCCTATTGTTGTTTATTATTTAACTGACAAAATAAAAATTTATTTGTTCTGTTTGAATATGTATAAGGTTGGATTTATTCTTATATTAAGAATATATGCTAACTTATTATTTTATTAATTTTTCTTATACATATATTATAAAATATTAAATTTTCTTGTTGGTAGTAAATTGATTTTATTTATAAAATATGTTTATGATACACATATGAATTCCCATCTGCAGCTTTTTATAACAAGTTGGATAAAATAAAACAAGGTTTTGATATTCTTCATAAAACTATTTTTGACGTAGAACTACGTCTTTCTCCGCGGTATGGGGGGTATCCACGGATGTAACGATGTAACGAAAATATGTCACACTTTGAACGTTTAGATCTTCGCAACTAATAATCGTAGAGTAATCATTGACATCTCATTTTAAAGCTTAAGAAGTCCCATTTATGATAAATCCAGCCCGAACTCTCTATTTCTTTCCGTTCAGATATAGTAGCGTTAGAAAGTTTAACGATGTAACGATGTAACGATGTAACGATGTAACGAAAATATGTCACACTTTGAACGTTTAGATCTTCGCAACTAATAATCGTAGAGTAATCATTGACATCTCATTTTAAAGCTTAAGAAGTCCTATTTATGAAAAATCCAGACCGAACTTTCTATTTCTTTCCGTTTCGTTATAGTAGAGTTTTAAAGTTTAGCTAAATTTCTTAACGATGTAACGAAAATATGTCACACTTTGAACGTTTAAATCTTTGCAACTAATAATCGTAGAGTAATCATTGACATCTTATTTTAAAGCTTAAGAAGTCCCATTTATGATAAATCCAGCCCAAACTCTCTATTTCTTTCCGTTTAGATATAGTAGCGTTAGAAAGTTTAGCTAAATTTCTTGTAAATGCAACGAAAACATGTCACACTTTGAACGTTTATATCTTCGAAACTAATAATCGTAGAGTAATCATTGACATCTCAATTTAAAGCTTAAGAAGTCCCCTTTATGAAAAATCCAGACCGAACTCTCTATTTCTTTCCGTTTCGTTATAGTTTCGTTTTGAAATAAGAAGACTGCCTCGCCCACGGTTTTTTGAACTGTGGTTTTTCCCGTGGGACATAGAGCAAATGCTGAGGCAGGGACTTGGGGAGTCTGTTTAGACGTTGGGTCCACATAAGTTACCCCCCCCCCTTGTCCGAAGATTTGGCGGAACGATAAAAGACATAATTTAGAAAAAAAGGAAAATATTCTTTAATTATGTTTTACATGTTAGATACTATGAGATATTAAAAAATAAATATAGAAAAACATTTATTGTTTTATTTCTATAAAAAAAAATGGGCACAGTAACAACTGTGCCGCAAGCAACACGTAGAACTACGTCAACTGTCACTATTTCATCTTAAAGTATTCGTGATCAAGGGAGGCCAAGGCCCACACAGGGCTGTAACGCCGAGTTCATCATCAGTGACAGTTGACGTAGTTCTACGTTGTTTGTATTACATTTAGCTTACATCGAGAGCTTTAGCAACAACGTAGAACTACGTCAACTGTCACTGATGATGAACTCGGCGTTACAGCCCTGTGTGGGCCTTGGCCTCCCTTGATCACGAATACTTTAAGATGAAATAGTGACAGTTGACGTAGTTCTACGTGTTGCTTGTTTGGTGTTACTTCATAGCAATGAAGGTGATTATTAAAACCTATGGTTTGAAAACCTGAGAGAATAAAACCAACTCTATCATTATTTAATGGTTTTATAATCCAGTGCAATAATCCAAATAAAGGTAAATTTTCTTGATTATAATTTCTTACAAGAACCATATTTTTCTTATATTTAATATTATAAATTGTTGCTTCCTGAAATACTATAGAATTTTCAAGACAAGAGGTAAGATGTATTGAAAATTATTACAATTATCGCAATCAATTAGAACTTTTTCTTTAGAATGGAAAACTAAATCCTGTTGAAAGCCTTGTCTAGATAAAAAGCGAGCTGAGAGACCGAGTGAATATTTCTTAGCAATTATTAAGGGTAGATTTTTTCGAGAGTTTGTAGCCTTAGCTACTTGCTTTACTACTGGCCGATCTTTGCCTTCCATTCGCATTGACCACACATGAATAAGAGGACCAATTAAATTTAAAATTCTAGGATAACGGACCATAAAATGATGTTTTGATTTTAATGTTTTGAACAATAGTTGACAATATAATTCATGGTGTTCAGCAATCAAAGTTGCGAGATAAATGGTTAAATTTGTATCTGCAAGTGGAGCGGTAATAATATCTAATATGTGAATAAGACGGATGTATAGCTGCCATACTTTTTCTATCTCAGGCACCAAATCTCCAATGATAAGACCAAAATGTCGTACAAAAAATAACATTTCTGATGCAGACATTTTCAGTTTTTCTCTGCGTATGTGATCAAATGCGATAATAGAAGGTTTATTATCTATATTAAAACCATAATCAAAATTTTGTATCCGATCATTAAGATATTGAATAATAAAATAACTTTTGGCAGAAATCAATTCTTTCAAAATAGCACATAAATCATAATGACACCTTCCAGAACATCGTATATTAAGTCTGCAACAAGATTAGTAATCACATGATAGCTTTGAAGCTCATTCCAAATACATCGTTCCTTAATATCTGTTAATGATAAATTATTGGTGAAAATATCAGCTTCATAATTTTCTGTATTACGTAAAGGTAACATATTTTCCTTAACTTGTCTCTTTATTACTTGTTTATGTTCTTTGTAAAAACGACATTAAAAATTTGCATTAAAGGAATCAGTAAATCCAGTAATAGAATAAAATCCTAAGTTATCACCAAGAAGCAAGCAATCACAAAGAAAAGTATATTTGCTTATTTCCAGTTGTTGTATGCACCAATATGCCATTGGCTTCAAGTTCTTTGAGTTCATTTATGATAGAACGGAAGGTATTTCCATTGTTAAGATGTCTGTCATCTGATAAAAATATATAAGATACAAAAATATTCTCAAGAGTAGGTAAGATATTGAGGAATGCAGGGAGTTTGATAATATAATACTTCAAGGCTGTGATCACCTGCATGTGAGCCTGTGCAATTATCAGGCTTTATGTCATCAAAATATAAGAATACAGGCAATAAAAGACGGTTTTTGTAATAAGATTCTTTAATATTTTTCCATAGGGGGCTTTGAATTATATTAGTTAACTTTTCTGTATTATTAAGATTTGTTATATTAGCTAAAATAGCATCAAAGACACCAGGCAACTCTAGAAAATTTTTTAAAACATACTTTATTGGAATGTATTGACTTGTCAACTCTACTGGTGTTAAAATTGCATTTTCTCCAACTTTTATCATTTTTTCTGCAACCCCTATTCTGTAAGATTTAGGACATACATAAGACTGGCTTGCTTTAAGTGTATTTATTCTTTGTGTTTCTGTGTTCAAGCCTTGAAATATATTCTGCATTGTATTGAACATCTCAGTCAAATTCTGCAGATCATCCTGTCTTTGATTAATACCTTGCAATATAGACAAAGTTTTGGATTTTAACATTGTAAGAAAATCACCACAAACAAATTCTGAAATAAGTACAATAATATTTTGTACATGACTTCTATTTAAGGTATTGGAAGCATATAATTTTACAACTAAAGCTCTTGATGATTCAAATACAGCTTTCTTAAAATCAAGAGTAGTAAAAGCAACTTCATGTATATATTGTCAATCTGTATATATTGATCATCATCAATTTGTTGAAGTGCATTTTTTATATTAAAATCTAACTCTACATTTTCATTACTTCATCAAGTACAGGAGCAGGACGTTTATCATGTAAATGTTTTCTAAAAACTTTTATTGAATTGTATTCTCTGAAATTATCCTGAGCACATTTATATGTACTAAAAACATTATATGAATGAACTATTCGTAAGTGAAAGCATAATGCTTTGATGGAAGACAAACGCTAATGGCAGTCGCTACAAATATAATTTATTTTTGTACATAATACAGTAAGGAAAGCAATAGAAGTAAAGAAGGAAAGTAAAGAAAGTTTTAAATTAAAATTAAAATATATAATATGTAATATATAGAGATATTAAGTAGTATTTATCTTTGAAATCAATCCTTTTAAAGAACTATTTACATTTGTCACTTGAAGAATCTGTTCGTCCTCTTTTAGATATAAGTCGTAAAAATATTTTTGGATAAAAAACCAAACCGCACTACACTCCTCCGGATATGCAGCGTCCAATGCTTGGAACGCCTTGAAGCACGTATCTAAAACCTTCAGTGGAGTACGAAGCTGATACCGCAGTATTTATTTATACATAACTAGCATTAATATTCGACAAATTTGGTCCAACAAAAATCAACATTGGCTGCAAATTCAGACCTCTGTTTGCCAGCCACTTTCTATGCGTATTAATTTGCTAAGTTTCCCGGAATCTGTAAAAATGTTTTTTCAAAATATGAGTTTATAGAGTTTATTTTATAAAACAGAAACGTTTATTGCAAACGATAATTACAGGAACATGAAGTATAAAGGCTTTTACGACCTTTGCGACCGACGATACACCTACACTTGCATCTCTTGTTCTTTTGCAGCAAAATGGACAGCAAATATAGTATTTTCATTAATACCTGTATCTGTAGCAATAACATTTGTAAGTAACTTTCTGCCGTACTGATCTGATTTTGAAATCTCAGCTTTAAGAAGATTAATCAAGGCATTTTTTATTATATCCCATTTTGACATAAGACCGTCTTCTTTTCCGGGATATAGTTATTTAAAATCTTGTTGAATCTGTAAATTATTTAAATCAATTAAGCATACGTTTTCTTTAGATAGCAAAGAAATTAAAAGGGAAAGAAAAGCATAACATCCAAAAGTTTAAAACATACAAATTCTACATTCTCAGATATGCTGCATTCGGCAATTAAAGCACATTCCAATTTTTCAAATAATTGTTCACTAAAACAACGTCAGAATCTTGCGATACTTGAGAAGAAGATTCTCTTTCTGATTGTGATGCCACAGGTCTTGTTTTTCTGAGATATTGAAATCTTAAAGAATGTGTCACTGACCAGTTACGCAAGATTTCAGGCCAAGATTCAGTGCCGTCATGCTTCAAGCAAGCAATTGCACTTTTAATTGCAGGATACTCGTATATTCTCGCACAATTTTATCTAGCACGCTACTAATATATCGTTGAAATTTATTCGGTTCTACCTTTAAACCGAACGGCATGACAACAAATTTGACCAAACGGCGTTATAAAGGCCGTACTTAATCGACTTTTCGGCCAATTTTGTATGATAAAATCCATTTTTTAGATCTAGCTTTGTAAAATATTTTTTTCCACGCAACGAATCACTTAAGTCCTTTATATTTGCTATTGGATAATTCTCCCATTAACAGTTTGTTTAACTCACGAAAGTCTATACATAATCGCAAGTCGCCTGTTTTTTTTTCGTACCAACACAATAGGAGAGGCATATTCTGACTCGCTAGGACGTATAATCCCATTTTCAAGCAAAGAATCTAATAAAACACGAAGAGCATTTTTCTCAGCATATGAAAGTCTATGTGGAGTAAATTGAAAAGGCTTAAGGCCAAAGCACATAACATGGCGTAGTGATATACGACGGTCGTAGTCCCCAACCTGACAGATCAGGATACGCCAAAGCTTGTGCGTTACTTACGTCCACGACTACGACTGTAATATGTGCTTTGGCCCTTAGGATCTTTAAGTATTAATTTAATTTCTGCATTAATTGCCGGTTTATCGGGTCTCTCGGGTTTAACATAATTCTCGACAAATAATTCTTTTACCATTGTTTGCGCTTCTAAACTTACATCGGGATTAATATTTAATGATTCTTGCGATTTTTTTTCTAAATCGTCAATATCAATGTTTAATATTTGACGGATTACTTGATTTTCGGCTTCTTCGTCAGACGAGTTTTCTTTTCTAAAGAATTATCGTAAAATATCTCTACCGATTACTACGGAAGATTTCATTGACGTCGCGGATACAACCAACAACGATACATTTTCTGGTTTCTTATCGTTAAGGGCCATTTTAACCGTTAAATGTTTTTTCGTCTCTAACATGCTATCATTTAAACCTCGATATTCACAATCTCCCGACAATATTGGTGTAATTAAATTTGGCGGTACGAAACTATCTTTTATGAAACTCACGGGACTACCCGTATCTAACAAAGTATCGAGTTTACACTTTAACGCAAAATTCCTGTTATCGTTACTTATAGCTGATAATCGAGTAAGCAACCGATCACCACACTCGAGTCACCTTGGGTTCGCGAATCCGCTTTACTTCTGCGATCGCGATTTCCGTACCGAAACGTTATCACGTTTGTCCCATATACACGCCGTATATCTTGGATACATATATCCTACTTCTGATTGTTGTAAGGTATAAGAATACACACATACGTTTTATATGTATTATTAATTTAAATGGCGATCGGGAACGACTGTTCCGATTGGCGAACAGGCTGAAACGATCAATTAAATTTATAATACAATCTCACGGCGTATATAGTTTCTGCTTTTTAAATACAGACCAACTTTATTGTAATTTATTCAATAACCCGCAAATGAGAATTTTTTAGATATTGTTGAATGTTAATAATTGTTGACAGTTTCGTAGGTTACCGCAAATTAACAAACAACATTATCATATTAAATATATTTATATTAATTCCGATAATTTTAAATGGGTTTTTATGATATGAGGTTTACAGTGTGTGAAAAATGTAATGAAAAGAACTATAATGTCCTCATTGAAATATATTTATTTAAAAGCGTAGTAGTATGTACGTACATATACGTAGATTTATAATACCGAAATAAAACATTTTGTTCCTTATTCAGAAAATTGTAAGTAAAAGTTCAACGGACGAAGTTTGAAAAGAAGTGTACACTTATAAAAAAATTAATTATAATAAATAGAACATGACAACAATTACGGTAAATCGATTCATTGCTTCAAGGTAGTGTGGCACACTGAGAGCTGAAAAACCGTAACAGTTATTGTATTTTTGCTCGCTTTCAACTTTTAGTCTTTCTCACAGTAACCATTACGTACTGCTACAGTAAACATTCTTCCAGTAACCAGTACGGATTTCACAGTAACTATTACGGATTCTACAGTAACGAATACAGATCGATTGTTAAAATTTATTTCCTAATCCAGTATTGGATCGTTCCATAACCATTACGATAAAGACCAGTAATGATTCCAGTACAATATTTTAACGAAAAAAAGAAACAATTTTTTTTAATTTTCAAACAGTTCTTATTTTTTTCTAATATTTTTATAGTTTAATTTGTATTCGTGGTTCCGCATATATTTTATTTTATTAATTAAAATTACGCACTGTTTTACAATTTTTGAGAACGCATCGACGGGATTTGAAACCTAAGATTCCGGGGTCGCAACCTAACACGCTAACGTTGAGCTAATCGTACGCTTGTGGTATCTATCATTATAACTGCTACATCAATAGACGTGCTTTAAAGTAGTTGCAACTGCAGATTGATGTGAATACGATGTTGTGTTTGTTTCAATCTGGTTATATGATAATTTTCCTAATAAATAAAATATATTTAATTATTCTTATACATTTTATTATTAGAATAATTAAGTAGGCGCAATTTTTTATGTTAAAATTTAAATTTTTCATTGATGTTTACTTATATATATGTAAGCATTCTGCCAACTTTATTGATGAAAGAATTATTTAACATAAAATTAGTATCTTTAGTCGATTGAGAAGATTTAACCACATAATTATTCGAGTAATCTTTAGACAATTCCTACAATATAAAATTTTTAGATAATAGTATAAACACTATTATTTACATGATTAATTATATATTCATGAATATTATTTCACTTTACCGGTTCAGAAAAATAATATTGCGTGTTGAGAGAAGGCGTCGAATTTGACAAATCAAGATATGTCTGTAAAATTGTATTACTAAAGATATAATTTAGAAAAATTAATTATAAAAGATAAAGATATATACTTTATTTGCCCCAAGGGGGCCTTAAAAAGCGTTTTGGAAGGGACGTACCCAACCCTATTCAATTCAATACAGGAAAAGCCCAAGGCACTGTTATAGAATGACGCTGTTATCGATTCCTGCACTGAGAATCGAAAAACAGTAATAATCTCTGAATTTTCGTTCATTCTCAACTTTAATTTAATCTTAATACACAGATGCTTACTGAAAAAAAGTAATGTCTACTGAAAAACACAGTAGTATCTAAAGACTATAAGATTGTAAGCGATATTGTCTGAAAGAATAAATAATTACTGAGGAGTTTCATTATTCAATCATGTGCGATTCTGTAACCATTACTGTTGGCTCTCAGTATTCGGTCTATCGCGCGAGCTCAGAGATCAAAATTCAGAATAGTTACTGTAGAATGTAGCGCAAGCGATGACAATTATCGATTCCTGCACTGCACTGGCTAAGGCACTAGGTCTGTTTTCTGTTGCTGCACTGCTGAACTAGTGCACACTGGTGCAGTGAGTTAAAGTAAAACAAAATATACCTGTCCCATTCTAACTTATTGCACCAGTGTGCACTAGTTTAGCAGTGCAGCAACAGAAAACAGACCTATTGTTACTCCGGAACTCGATCCACCCCTGTTGTCAGCACTTTTCGGGTAATGTAACCAATTCTCAGGAATGTTTGAATTATCGGCTGAATTGGAGTTTCTCTTGAGATTGGTGAAATCTGCATTGCCTGAGTCGTGGTTCAAATAGTAGTTCGGATGATTATATGAATAGTAAGTTGACACAACTGGCATACTGACAATCGGGTATTGGTAAGCTTCCGGTGTCATTTCAGAGTAAAAAGGAATTTGTAATGTCTTGTCCTAACTTGGCTCTGCCGTGCTGATCATGTTCATATTTGATTTCCTGTAACATACATAATGCGTTTTATTAAAATTTATAAGAAAAACATTTTTTTTTTTAAATAAAAATATCATATGATATTTTGTATCATATGCCGTACAAATATTTATATATTTTACATTGCAGAAAAGAAGATAAAAGTTGTGCACATAGTGCATTTTATTAATCAGATTTAAATTGAGAAATTAAATTTTCAGATTTTAATTGAAAAATATTTGCGCAAGAAATCCCTATCGTCTCGGTCGTAATAATCAATTAAATTTTTATAGATCAGACAAAAATAAAAATTTTTAAGCATACAAAACGAATTTACTACTATAATCGTTATCGTCCGATTTCCCACGAACTCGAAGATTGCGCGAATTTCATAAAAGGTCTATTGAAATGAGGCGTGAATCGTCGCAACATACCTTGTCTTGTGCGGTTGAATATTGTTCAAACATATGCATTCTGTTATGAGCGTCGGATGCACGTCCACCAGCGAATGGGTCCCCCGTTGGCTTTTGTAATGTCTTGTCCTGACTTGGCTCTGCCGTACTGATCATGGTCATATTAGTGATTTCCTGTAACATACATAATGCGTTTTATTAAAATTTGTATTTGTAAAAAAAATTTTTTTGTTTTTTTTTCTTTTTACAAAAATATCATATGATATTTTGTATCATATGCCGTACGAATATTTATACATATATTTTACATTGCAGAAAAGATAAGAATAAAGACCTTCTTTTGATAAGAATAATTTTATTGATATTTGAGGTGCAGCGCGTATTCTAAATAATTACCGAATAAAGACCTAGTAGATGCGTCCCTGTGTTAACAATTGCTTGAAACACTGTAATGTTTCCCACTCGTGCAGTCAGGTATGGATAAGTGTATCGCATTGCGTTGGCTATATTTGATGGCAGCTTTGGCATCAGTAACCCAGGGAGAACGGAGATTATGAAATCCTCCTCCTCACGTTTCTTCACACGCTTATGTGTTGGGGGAGTTGAAATAAAAAAAAAATGAAGATCCAAAAGAGGCTAGGCGTAAAAGAGTGGAATGGCTATATATTTCCTTGGCTATATGGTGGCAACATTGGCATCAGCAGAGAGAAGAATCCAGAGAGAACGAAAGTTATGAAATCCTCCTCCTCAAGTTTCTTCACACGCTTATCTGTAATTAAACAGTTTACATTGAATCGCATTAATATCGATACATTAATTTACGTTCGCGTTTCATTGGAACTCGTATAAGCTGTCACACGACTTTCAAGATAAGCGGTGCATTAGGTTATTATTTAAAGACGTCACAAATGTTGTTTTTGTTTTTTGGAATATTTACTAAAGTCAATAGGCTCGTTTTCTGGAAGTAAAAAATCGATGGTTGTAGGATGCTTGGCGTCAGTTAAGGACAATTTCGCCACATCATTGTCATGTGCAATGATTTCAGATTTACTTGATTCAATACTTGCAGGATCCGATCTTTTCCTTCGGTTGTGTACCATCTGGAGAAATATCATTCTTATGAAATATTCAGTAACTTACATGATCAATTTGTGTACAAAAAACGACAAATATCAGCGTTTGTGTTATGTAATTAACTCCAAGAAAAGCTGTTTGTCAATAATACAGTGATGTACATATTTGTCGCATAAGACAAATTGCTAGGTGTTACATATAGGTGTTTCGAATTAAATATTACATTTAAAAATATTAAATTAAATAAAATTTGAACTTTTAATGAAATAATAGTAATATAAAGAAAATAATGTGAATGTTAAGTTAATGAAACATATATCATTTCATCAGATCAAGTAATAGGATAATGAGCATTTACCAAGGGTTGAAGAGAGCGGCCTCCGTCCATATGTCGGATAAAATCCATTTTACGCACATATTCTTCCATTTTTTTACGCCTAGCCTCTTTTGGATCTTTATTTTTTTTTATTTCAACTCCCGGTAGATATCGCGTCGATTCCTGGTCCGGTAACTGTTCCGCGCGATACTGTTCAGTCGGAGATCGTATCTAGTGCTGCGAAACAGACTGATGTTGCAAATAGCGTGGATTGCTATCGTATTGATGTTCATAGGCGGGTTGAACGAGGACGCCGGCAAGTGCGATATTTGCTAACGAGATTGTCAATGCTAAGACCTGAAATAGTTAAGGAAACTTTTAGCAGATTGTTCTCGAACAGATATTCGATATGGCAAAAATTTGTTTCCTAAATTATTTATTTAACAGTTTAAAATTATTGAGAGAAAGATTATATATTTATAGATTTGTTACGGAATATTACATACACAAACACATGTGTGTATGCACAAACATACACATGTGTGTATGCCCTGCTTTAACGAAAATCACATTTTATCAATTTATCAATTTATCATTTTCCTACTTACCAATATCATAAAACTTTGAAAATAAATAAAAAAGAAAACGAGACATGAGCGACGATTTTCCTTCTCAGAATGTATTTTACATACAAAAATAAACTATTTCACAAAATTTCAAGAAAATCGGAGGAGAGAGCGTTATACGGAACATTTACCAATATTACATTTAAAAATATCAAATTAAATAAAATTTGAACTTTTAATGAAATAATAGTAATATAAATAAAATATTATGAATGTTAAGTTAATGAAACATATATCATTTTATGAGATTAAGTAATAGGATAATGAGCATTTACCAAGGGTTGAAGAGAGCAGCCTCCGTCCATATGTCGGATCAAATCCATTTTACGCCCATATTCTTCCATTCTTTTACGCTTAGCCTCTTTTGGATCTTTATTTTTTTTATTTTAACTCTCCCAACAGATAAGCGTGTGAAGAAACTTGAGGAGGAGGATTTCATAACCTCCGTTCTCCCTGGGTTACTGTTGTCAAAGCTGCCATCATTTGTAGCCGACGAAATACGATACCTTTATCCATACCTGACTGCATGAGTGGGAAACATTACCGTATTTCAAGCAATTGTTAACACAGGGGCGCATTTACTAGGTCTTTATTCGGTTAGAATTATTTAGAATATGCGCCTCGTAGATATCGCGTCGATTCCAGGTCCGGTAACTGCTCCGCGCGATATTGTTCAGTCGGAGATCGTATCAGCGAAACAGACTGACGTTGCAAATAGCGTGGATTGCTATCGTATTGATGTTCGTGGGCGGGTTGAAGGAGGACGCCGGCAAGTGCAATACTTGCTAACGAGATTGTCACTGCTAAGAACTGAAATAATTAAGGAAACTTTTAGCAGACTGTTCTCGAACAGATGTACAATATGGCAGAAATTTGTTCCCTAAATTATTTAACATGTGACTTTATTATTAAAAAATTTTAATTCCAGAAGTTTGAAGAATCATAAAAATATTAAATAAATCTAAAATATATATATCAGAAAAATTTACTCACTAATTCTCGCGAAAACATCGTGTGGCTCTTACAGTTTCACTTTACTTAAGTTTCACTTAAGACTGATGCGATTCCTCTGTGCTACTAGTATAAATAACCTAAAGAATCGCTGACGAGGTTGAAATTTGCGTATTCCATAATTTCTTATTTTGCACATTGTGAAACCGTCCCGGGGCAAAAAGTACAGACGTCATTAAAATTTTAAAAAAGTATGTTCTATATGTATATGTATTGTGAAAATATGGTTGATGCAAACTGCTACATTTGCTATTTGGGAAAAAAAGCGTGTGCTTGCGTTATGTCGCAAATACCATGCAATTGCCTAACAGCCAGCTCGCAAGAGAACTGTAAAACGATCATCAGGATTCGGGTGAACGCAATTTGATTCGCGCGCGGTCTTGTGTTTGTTGTAAAACGCACGATTACGAAACTCAGTAATGATATGCATGTATGGAATGCACGAAATAGCACTTCTTCGAAAGTTCGTTGCATTACGGGGCCAGCTTTGTATTAAAGCAAATTTTGATTAAATATTTGAAATAATTTATCTGAAAAATATTCTAACAAAATTCTCTCTCTTTGATAATTATATTAATTTTATTTCCAATTTAAAGTTACTTGAACATGAGAAGTCGATTGGTTCAATCATACATAATTCCTGTATAAAATTAACGTTGATTAAAATTTGAAGTTTTAAATAAATCTGTTTTTTGTCGTTATGTACAACGATCGATCTCAGGAAATGATTTTAATGCGTTTTTTGTCTACATAAACCTGTTTTTTTCTCGCTATATACAACGATCGATCTCAAGAAATAATTTTAATGCGTGTCGATGTACCGTTTTGCAATTGAAACATTCTTCAAAAAAGCGAACGTTACTCGCACAGAGACCGGCGATTGAAATTGGAATTCGATGACGGTTCATTTTCATCGACCACTGACATCGTGCTCGAACCGGATACCGAATGCGTGTACAGCAAAACGGTGACCGTACTTACCATTCCGCCAACGGTTTTGCCCTATCGATGATCCACGCGCATACCTCTATAAATATAGATATTCCCGCATTGTTTCATTCATACGCGTGACTATATCCTACAAAGTGTGTACCAACACGTAAACTTCGTACATTTATACCTATTTCGAATTTGCGAACGTACGTCACATTATTTAAAACGAAAAATTAATATTTAACTATTATCACATTTCTTTTAACTTGAAAATTAACGATGCTGCGATAGAAAGTTCAAAAATAGAATGTGGTAATATGGATTGGGAAATAGCTTAGATTATTAACTAGATTCATCATTTATTTAAATATCCATAATTGCATTATTTTAATCAACACTTTTTATAATCTAAATCGAAACTTTGATGCAACGTTCATAATTTGTAGCAATAAAATTGTTATTATCGTTATCGTTCATCTTTTATTTATATGAAAGCTTTAGCTGGTTTAGAAGAACTTATAGCTTAAAATATATGAGTGTATTACGGGATATTTTCCGAGTAATAACTATTTCGTCGTATGCGGTTGAATAGTATTTTCATTGGTAGTTACGTACGTTTTCACGAACATGCTAAGGCCTCGGACACACTCTTTTTCGTAACAGTAACTGTAGGATTTCGACCAATTGCGTACGGCCGTACGTTCCCGAATCGAGCAACGTAATTGGTCGAAATCCTACTGTTACGAAAAAGTGTGTGTGGCCAGCTTAATGAGACTAGCTAGCGCAGTCGGCGGCGTCGACTAGTCTAAGATCCCGACCTAAATTGACTTTCACCCATCTGTTTTCCTAATAAAAGGTATTTTTTATCAAACATAATGAATAAACAAACAAATCGCGGATGAGTTGCCTAATTAAATCAGCTCAAGGCTACCCTTAATTAAAAATAATTTAATTAATTTTTTTTATTTTTATACTCATTTATATTCTCAAAAAATTCAGTATTAATTGAAAGTACGAAGCATAAGTAGAAAGGAAAAGTTAGGTTGCCTATCTTTGACTGCTTCCTATTACCGGGTTGCCAGGTATAAACAGGTGAGTTGGTATTACCAATTTACACTCATCTTTATTCTTCAATTGAACTGTATATTAAAATAAAATACCTAATGGTTGCCTAAGCAAAATCGATCAAGACTTGCGGTTGCCGTGCTTTAAAGTCCGAATATTTGAGTAAGCGAGCGGAGTGCGACAGAGAAGTGTTGAACGTACTATTTTATGCAATAGAGGAGGACGCAGCATAGCAGTTGTACGTGAAGCAGTTGCCGAGTGAAAGAGAGTGCGCATGCTCTTTTCTCCGTGCGATAGAGAAAGACAACTCTATCACTCGAAATATTTTTTGGAGTAAAACGACTGATATAAAGCTCTCTTTGAGATATTCTATCTTTGAAGAATTCTGTCTTTTTTCAAAACAATGATATTGCTGAAAAGTAATTTTTATTTTCATGCAAACATTCTTGGTATTTTTATTTCGTATTATTATGAATCTGAAAACGTGAAAAACAAAAAGTTCTTAAATTGTTTAATTTGTCAGTGAAATTAAGACCAGATATCTTAGACAATAAAATTATTTGAAACTAAATCTCCAAAATTGAAACTATTCTGAAATATAAAATTCTAAAAATATAATTAGTTTCTGAAATAGATATAAAGTGAAACGAAGAAGTTTTCAAGAACTCGAATAAAATTAGGAAAAAAGTATAATGTAGTATTTCTAGAAAATACCTTTATAAAAAGTCTCGGAAAATGTACCATAAAATTTAAATTCACACACATGAGTCGTACATACAATAATGAATTGCTGGTCTTTCTGTAATAATTTTCTTTTTACTAATTATACCGCGTTGCCGAGAATATCGTGCGGACAAACATGCTTTTATCGTCGATTACGTCTATGTAAATATAACGCATCGAATTTCCTTGGGCGAGAAATTGCTTCGACTCATTAACATTGCCGATGCCAAAGATGGGTCTTCGGATCCTTTTTACATCGTGGAGACTCGACGCTTTTCGTCCGTTGTAACGCAGCCGTACTTGCGGCGAGATGCAGTGCGTAATTAGAACGCGCGAGCAATCGTCATTAGTAACAAACGGCTTTGTTGGAACATCATCGGAATGCCAAGTAATCGCGAAGTCCCTCTCTTTCTCTCTTTCGCTTGGATTAAAAGCGCTTCGTTAGCATTGAACACTCGATCCAGGTGTTGTGTGGTTAGAGATGAATATAGAAAAACAAATCCGCTTTGAATAATCGTTCCACATCGATGAGTTTATTTTATTGTGTGTACATTTTTATGCAGTCAAAAGATTAATTATACAATTACATAATTGAGTTACTAAGCACAATTGAAGCCTGCAAACTTACGTAATAAGTAAACTTATCGAAGCGTATACAGTTTTATTACAGTTTACGATAAAATGTTATCTTATACTACATCTTCTATATCTACATTAGAAATATATTAAGCAAGATCGAAAATGTGGCAGCAAAGTATCAATAAACGGAATAAAGTAATCATGTTTTCGTGATAAAAATTTATTATTATTATTATTATTATTATAAATAAATTATTAATGATTATACTTATTTAATGATTATTTATCACAAAAAGTAGTCAACTTTATCTTTCAAAATTCATTGTATTTGGTCCATTTATCAAAAAATCTCGATTACTCCATTTAATTCGACAGCAACGCGTTTCTTGACCTACATTGACAATAAATGTTCACCGAGCCTTTTTTCAAGACAAATGTATACATAGGTAATATATGATTTTTAAATATATTCGCGCAGTGGTACAATAGCGTTACTACAAATTTCATATCGCGTGAGCGTACGTAGCCACGTTCCAAAACGGTGAGAAAGTTTGTTGATCGCGGATAAACGCAGAATTACAAACCTACCTTAGAAGGAAAAGACGTGGAAAAACCTCGGTCATTGTTTGATGCATAGATATCGTTTGAGCTCGATGCGTGGGAACAATTTAAGGAGAGTGGTTAGTCAAATCAATATTTGATAAAAATTAGTTCAAATTTATAGAAGATATTCGTCTATGGAAATCTGTCGTCCATGCCAAAGTTGAAGATAATTGTCTGCATGGTTGTCGAGTAATTAATTATTGAAGTTATATTCTTGTCAACAAATTAATAGACGGCGATACGAGTCAGGCGCGGTACGTGGTGCGCAAGTAAAGAAATAGTTACCGAAGTAACGAATTACAATGTATATATATATATATACATGTATTCCAACTTAATAAACTGCGCGCCGATTATTTGTCGGACTTGAAACGCAGCTATCGTTGGAAAATTAATCCCCTTCCTTCCCCGAATTAAATCTACACGATTTAATTATTTAAAAAACTGTCAAGAAATTTTCCAACGATAGCTGTGTTTCAAGTCCGACAAATAATCGGCGCGCAGTTTATTAAGTTGGAATACATGTATATATATATATATACATTGTAATTCGTTACTTCGGTAACTATTTCTTTACTTGCGCACCACGTACCGCGCCTGACTCGTATCGCCGTCTATTAATTTGTTGATATTTTCCACGAGTCTAATAATATATTTATATTCTTGTCTTTCTCTTATACACGGGCGACACAGTAAAAATGTTACCTAACCTGTAACTTAACTCTCGAAAGCATATTAAAATTGATAAGAATTTAATGAAAATAGGTGCAAATAATTCTTTACATATTTAGGGAGAACTTTCTCGAAGACTGAAATGATTCGTCTTTATAGTTATCAAAAAATTGTAAAAATAAAACAAGACCACATTTATTATTTTCACATTTCAACGTGGATATATATAATAACGTATTTGGGTTTTAATTGTACAAACAACTCTTTTTAGACCTTAAGAAACAACAATTGAATGCATTCCACATATTTATTTGCTGAAATTCGTTTATTTTACGCGACAAAATTCTAACCTACATGCTTTCCCCCTGCCGCACAGTGGGGCGAATCTATCAAAAATCGGATATTGGACGAAAAAATGAAAAACGTATAATTCAAATTTTGACGAGATTTTATGTTAATATATATCCTAAACTATAAGTAAATGTGCTTATAATTGATTTTATCCCTTGTTCTTTCCTCAAAATGATCTGATAAAGTATGACATTTTCGTGAATACTGAAATTCTAGTAATTCGATAGGTTACTTTCTAAAGTCTCCGCCGAAAGCATAACTGCGAATATGAGTTAAATGCCTATCAGAACTTATTTATTAGGGTTCAAAAAACATATTTATTTTAGTTTTATGTCATTCGAGTACTATTATATATTAATAAATATACACGACATATTCGACTATTAAAAAGTTCTTATTTCAATATTCAAACAGGAAAAAAGTTTGTGGATTAGAATGGATTAAGGTTTGCTCTGCGCCATTTGATAGGGCAAAGTGTCTAGTTTTTGGACATATATGGTTATTTATCCGCTTTCGTCTGGCTTTTATGAGAAAATTGACGTCGAAGTTCACTCGACATGGTCGAACGTCGTCCACGAATAGCTCAGCGGACGCCGTTCGATCATGTCGAGTGAATATGGATGTCTATTTTCTCATAAAAGAAAGACGAAGGGGGATATATAATTTGTTTAAATATTGCTATTTTGTAATGATTAATTACATTCATATTTTATAACAATTAATTATGTCAATTAATATAATAGCGATGAGTCGAGGCTCTATTGGAAATCCAATCGTAAGAAAAGCGGGCTAATTAAGAGCCGTTCGCTGTTGACAATGCGAAAGTTTTGTTAAAAATATTATTAAAAATATTGAATAATAAATAATGGCCAACGTTCGAGCAATAATAGGTGTTAACATTTATATATTCAAATTTACAGTAGTGTAATACGAAGTTACGTTTACGTTTCGACCATACTTGGTCTTCTTCAGAACCGCATATACATAATTAGAGTCGAATTTACAAATAAAGGAATCGGTTAGGATCCATCGCTAAGATTTATACATAAATGGAGTCGAATTTACAAGTAAGGAATCGGTATCGATCCAACGCAACGAATTACAATTAATTCTACCCATGCCAGTAGATAAAAAAGTCATAGTATTGTCGAAGTCAATTTTAATGCTGAGTCGATCGTTTGTTACGTTATTTATGTGCATCCAGGTTGTTGGTGCAAACAAGCCCATTGTCTCCAAACCCTCTTAGTGGCAACTGCATCATATATAGAATTCCGTAGAAACACGTGAATTTGATAGTTAAGTTTGACTTGTGAAATGGACTCACATAAGCGGTCTGTGCAACGGTGACGCGAGATCTTTCCATCGTCAAGGAGGAGCGTGTGTTCGTAACTAAAGACTGCAACACAAAATAGGAACCATCTACAGTTTGGTCGACAGAGCAATGATATTGTCTCATCCGAGTTTTTATAACAAGAATTTAATATTTGTTATCAATGTATTGCTCGAAAATGGGTATCCCATCGAATTATTATTTTCGCATATCAATAGGAGACTGAGGAAACTTCAGTCGATAAAGACCAATGATTTTGAACGATCACAACAAGCGAAAAGTTTTATAGTTATGCCCTACTTGAAATCTACTTCTGAAATTGTCACCTCAGCTGTCGTTAAATCGGAAAATTCGGTGGGATACCGCATTCTTAACAAACTTAATAACATTATAAAAGTCCAGAAAGATAGGAACGCTCAATTTAATAAGAACAATGTAATTTACAAAATTTGTTGCAAGGACTGTGATGCCTCTTACGTCGGCCAGACTAAGAGGCAGCTACGCACTAGAATTAAAGAACACAAAGCAAACATCAAGTTAGACGCGTCTAAACATTCGGTGGTTTCAGAGCATATTACGACATTTAATCATTCTTTCGATTGGGATAACGTGCGTGTCTTGGAGGTGGAGCACGACTACAAAAAGAGATTGACTGCAGAAATGATTCACATCAAAGAGCAGCCTAACGGCATAAATTCAAACAAGGACACGGAATTGTTAAACGAGGCTTATTTTGATGTGTTGAGGCTGTTGTCATAAATATTTTAATAACAATGATCTCGTTGCTTTGCCCTTGCGACACGGGTATCTCTCAGTCGTTCGCAGTCTTTAGTTACGAACACACGCTCCTCCTTGACGATGGAAAGATCTCGCGTCACCGTTGCACAGACCGCTTATGTGAGTCCATTTCACAAGTCAAACTTAACTATCAAATTCACGTGTTTCTACGGAATTCTATATATGATGCAGTTGCCACTAAGAGGGTTTGGAGACAATGGGCTTGTTTGCACCAACAACCTGGATGCACATAAATAACGTAACAAACGATCGACTCAGCATTAAAATTGACTTCGACAATACTATGACTTTTTTATCTACTGGCATGGGTAGAATTAATTGTAATTCGTTGCGTTGGATCGATACCGATTCCTTACTTGTAAATTCGACTCCATTTATGTATAAATCTTAGCGATGGATCCTAACCGATTCCTTTATTTGTAAATTCGACTCTAATTATGTATATGCGGTTCTGAAGAAGACCAAGTATGGTCGAAACGTAAACGTAACTTCGTATTACACTACTGTAAATTTGAATACATAAATGTTAACACCTATTATTGCTCGAACGTTGGCCATTATTTATTATTCAGTTGTTTGCTTTATCGAGCGTTACTCTTTCGTTATTTAAAAATATTGTTTATTAAAAATATTGTTCGAACGTTTCGATCCTTATTCGGACCATCTTCAGCATCTAATAAAGATCACGAGATATAAATGTACATGAATTTGCAAAATTATTTTGTTATTTTTATAAAAAACACTTACATGCTAATATAGTGTATGGTGCGTATGTATGTAATACAAAATTGTGGAATCACCCTCACTCTCCCCATTTGTGACACATGCTCCTTAATACGTAACACGAATAAGCAGGTAGACAGGTGGGCAGGTGGGCAGGTAGCAATAGGACAATTATCTGAAGATGCTCAGGAAGCAAACCATAAATATTTTACAAAATATAGAGAAAATCATTCGCGAAAAATGTCGCGAATACAAAATAATGAAGATATTTTTAATAATTTGTTAATTGCTTCAGATCCAATAATATCTAATTCGCGAAAAATTATGGGACATAAAAAGAAAGAATTAACTGAAGATGTCTATTATATTTCAGCGATAATGATGTAGATTATGATGATGAAGTTCAAGAAATAGATGTGAGAAACAAGAAAAACAGTTCCTTTTCTATTATAAAACTCACAAAAATTAAACATCCTGAGGTTTAAGACTATCATTGAAAATCAAATTAACTTTATTTTTTAACCGACTTCAAAAAATGGAGGTTCTATATTCGGCGTGTATGTATGTATGTCTACGATTTTCTTTAAAACTACTGAACGGATTTAAATGCGGTTTTCACTGTCCTATAGAGCAACTCTCCAGGAAGGTTTTAGTACATAAAATATCGCGCTAGAACATCAGGGTACGGAGTAGTAAGAAAATATGCGATAATAATTATTCATATTAATTTAATAAAGCACTAAAAAAGTATAAAATAAAAATTAAAAAAAAAAATAGAACCGACTTAAAAAAAAACTCTAAAAAGTATTTAAAAAATTAAAAAATTATCTATGCGTTTTATGAAAAATTGTTAATTAAATAATTTTGATTTCATACATTAAATGTATAATAATCGTACATTATTTATGTCAAATTTCAAGTTATTTCATTAAAAAATGTAGAAGTTATAAGCAAATGACCGAAAAATGAGGCGTTCGTCCCACTGTGTGCCGCGCCGAATTCCTTTCCCGACGAGCGGTCAGAGCAGCGCTTGAAAATTCATAAAGTCTCATGTTCGTTGCTGATGTAAGGCAGAAAGTGTGGCGATACGTTGTGAAATTGAGTATAACTCGCGTGTATCATTTTAAACTACGCGAGAAATAACTGTGAGGCGCTTGTAGCTTCTGTATCTCGAAGCGGGATATCTGCCAGATGTTCCTGCGCGCGATTCTCTCGAAAGCGATTGTTTGCACGCTTGATGTTCTTTCGCTAGAAAATTATTACCCAGTTGAAAGTAATAGCTCGATCAAAAAATTCTGCTAACACTATAATTTCACGTCTTCTCTTCTACATTTATGAGCTCTTGAGATTTTTTGGATGATGAAGTTGTATATCATGGTAAATTTTTCTAGAGACCTCAAATATCCTATTATACTTTAAGAATTTGTTAGGATCTTCGAATCCACATTGATCAAGCAAGCAAATGACAATTAAGTTACATCCAAAAGAGAACTTTCTTGCGTGATTTTATTATCTAACACTTTTTATACACATTTCTGTTAATCATTCGTGATGCTCCCTCTTAACTTTCTATTTATCAAAATGCAAGAAAAAGAGTGAGATGTCGTCACTCTGTTATAAGAGCAAACCATATTTTCCCCCCTTATTTCATTTATCTCTACATTTGCATTTGAGCTCTCTAAGAACTCGCAAAACTTTCTAGGTACATCTCTCGTCGTGAATCGCATTCGCGAGACGTATCGCGGTTGCGCATACAGCGACAGCTGATCGCAGCGGATGCATCGCGCCGCGCCGCGCGTGCAGGCAGCCGGAGGGAATCAAAGCAGCCTTTGATAGGATATCCGCGATATGCTTTGTTATTACGGAGCGGAGTCGAAGCACCGACAGGCCTGAACTCAGTCGTGCCTAATGTCGGTGCCAGGCGAATCGTAGTCGCCACCGCCGTCGCCGTCTCCGCTCTTGCTCCCTCGCGAGATACTCCACATCGGGCGGCCAGAGATGCTAGATTCAAGCCGCTTACAGTATACGCACACAAGCGAGCAGCCGTGTACGTGTGCGCTCGGCGGCTTCGGGCGCCGTCGCCAGCCGCTGCGCCGCGCCGCGAGAATCATGCCTATACATGTATATTATAATATTTCGCCGCTTATATGTCCCTTTTTGTACTTAAAAATGAAATGGAAATATATTTTATACATAAAAGATATTAAGTTAAAGAAATAAAGAACAGAAAGAAATAAAAATAATAAATAATAATAAAAATTTACTCTTGGCCAACATGTAAGCCTTTTTCTTAAAAATGTTCCGTTATCAATTTGGAAAAATAACTTTTTGTTAGTACAAGAAAAATGGAATTAGAAATTACATTAAATGTTAAACTGTTAAACTTATTTTATGTAAACTCCATGTAAGAATATAAACAAATACTTTTACATATTGGTGTAGAACATTGCTTTATTTATGTTATTAATTCTTTGCACTTGTATAGCTTCTCATTAATTAATAAGGAAATGGAAAGCAATAGAACATTCAATTTTTGTAAGGTTCTTTCGTCAATCAGGTGTCCCCTTTGCCGTCTAATCTATCGACATGGCTCCATGGCAATCGTGTCGTGTGATTTTCCGTGAAAAACAACTTATTTGCTTAGGCTAATGTTTGTCGCTGAGCCCTTCTTTCGTGTACTCATCCCTTTCATTTTCGTTTCGATTCGTGGCAGCAAATCCGCAAATCCATGAAACGGCTTAATTTCTAAATAATTTCTAGACTCGCGTCTTGTTGTCATCCAGACATCATGACTGCATCTTATCCTTGGCGTAGAGAGCCCTTTTTAAATTTTACGGTATTGCTAATCTTTCTATTTTTTATCTTTCAGATTTCTGTTTGTATTCTTTTAGTTCTTTTTTCATTTTTCTTTGTCTTTTTCCTTAATATTTCTTATATTCGTATTTCTCTATTTTTTTCTTCTCCTTTCTTCGTTCTTTTTGCCAGTTTTTTTCTCTCTTTTTTTAAATCTTAACTTCTATCCTTCTTTCTGTTGCATTTTTTCTATTACATTCTATTTTTCTTTCAACATGGAAACATGTGATAAATCGAAAACAATGTCTAAGCGAAAATTTGTAGAAGCTTGGCTTAGCGATGATCGCTACAAGCTTTGGATACGTCATTTAATAATACTTTATATAATTGCATAATATGCAATAAAAATTTTTCGTGCAGCTCATCGCATGTTTCCAGACACGCGGATTCTGCGTGTCACAAAAATAATATTGAAGAAAATATTATAGATGATATTAATAACAGTATAAATGTCACAGAACAACAAGGACATCATAAACAAAAATTTAGAAAACAATGGTTGTATAAAAAAAATTCAGTCCATGGTTATGCGAAATGCCAAATAATGTCAACTCAACATTTTGTTCAATTTGTGATTTATCAATTGCTTGCGGACTATCACATATATATCGAAACGCAGAATCCAAAATGCATAGAGATAAGTTGGAAAAAAAGTAATATAGAAGCGAACAAATCGAATAAAGATGAATACTGATTTGAATACTGATGAATCACATTTTTCGTTTGATGAGCGAATAAAATCTTTAGATATTAGATTTGCTGCCTTTATTGCAGAAAAAATATCCCTCATCAAACTGATATCCCTCATAACAGAGATTCTCAGTTTTTTTTTTAACAGTTAGATCCGAATCTATTGAAAAGCATGATTATGAGTCGAACGAAATCTAAAAATATTATATCAAATGTTTTATGCCCGATAGAGACAGATCATGTCATTAAGAACATTCAGCATACGAAATTTTCTATTTTTATAGATGAAACATCAGATATAACTAACAACAAATGGATGACGTTTTTTGTACGATACATTAATTCCGAGACTTTAGACACTCGGTCGCAATGAGTAAAATTAATTGATATTGATGTAAGAGATTATAGTGCAGAAAAATTAATGCATTTAAATATAAAATGTATAAACTGCAGATTCCGTTTTCAAATATTCTTGCCCTGTCATGCGATAATGCGTCTGTGATGACAGGAAAACATTTATCTTTCAAAAAGAAATTGCAAGAAAAGTGCAAAAATTTATTAATATTTTCATGTCCATCCCATTTCGCTGCATTAGCTGCGCACGCTGAATGCGCTAAAATACCCCCATTCTGTGAAGAATTCCTCAGAAAATTTCAAATTATATTAACGGCAGTCCGAAGCGTTCAGCTATTTTCGATGAATTTTGCGAATGTTTCCAAGAAAAAAATCGCAAAATTTTGAAGTTATGCGGTGGCTTTCACATTACTTATGTGTCGACAGACTACTCGAGTCGTGGGATACTATAAAATATTTTCTTAACGAAATGGTCATTGGCGATAAAACAAATAAATCTGAAGTATTAAAAGACTTACTTACAAGTATAATATTTTCTGAGCAGGAAAATCATAAACCTATTAACAATATTAATTTAGGATCAGAGTGCGAGAAATATTTTGATAAATTAATCACAGGAAGGACATGCAGATGTAATTCCAAGTATTCGACAAAACTGTTTGCAATTTTATGTCGTTGCTGCCGAAGAAATTAGAAAAAGATTACCAATGCATTACGTATTTTTATATAAATTACAAGTTTTAAACCTTCTGTAGCTTTATTTGACAGCAACAGAGAAACATCTTTCAATGATATTTCTTTTATCACAAAAACCCTGAGTGGTTTTGATGAAAATAGTTTAAAGGAAGAATGGCTTGCATTATATCATGATTTTACTATTGAGGAAAAAAAGAATATTTCCACATTAAATTTTGATAACATGTGGAAAGAGATTCTAAAACATCAGTCTAATAATATTGCGAAGTATCCTAATTTAACATTACTTCTGAATGCGATATGTATAGTCCATCAGTAATTATGAGAAACATAACATTTGATTTAATTTTAATTAATTTCTTTATGTACTATCAATAAATTATTTTTCAAAAATTAATAACAAAACTTAAAAAAAAAAGACGTACATGTTGGCCAAGAGTGGATTTCTATTATCATTTATCATTTTTACTTCTTTTTGTTCTTTATTTCTTTAACTCAATATCTTTTATGTATAAAATATATTTCCATTTTATTTTTAAGTATGAAAAGGGACATCTAGCGGCGAGATATAATATACACGTGTAGGCATGATTCTCGCGGCGCGGCTGCTGGCAACGGCGCTCGAATTAGACCTGATAATTTAGAATATTTAATTCTATTTTTTGTATTATTAATTATGTTGTGTAGGTGGGTTCACAAAATGAGTACTTCGCAGGATACCAAATAATACGTCCGTTTATTACTGACTCCGGATTGCTTCTGGCTGGGGCGCCGAATTCGGGAGCGGAGCATCGGCTCCGATTCACGATTCTCGCACGCCTTATGTCGCGCCCGCTCGCGACTATGCCAAGCACTACGTTGTGGCCGTCGCGACCGCGCGCGAATCCTAACACTTTTGGAAACGGCCAACATAACAAATTAAAATAAAAAAGATTATTTACACAAATATTTATTACCTAGGTGTGATACAGTTCACAAAAATTATATGAGAAATATAAATATATTTTTATACATTTGTCTTCGACGAGCGTGATGAGAGACAGAGTCTTACAGATATAGATATATATTTTTTTTATTTTATTAATACAGAAAAATTGAATTACATATTCTAAATTATCAGGTCTAAAGACACTAGTAAAAGGTATAGTAAATTTAAAGTGCAACGAATATCCAATTCTTTAAAAGAAAAGTAACAAGCACTTGTAATGAGTTAATGTAAAGAAAAGAAACTCAATTTGTAACGCTGATAAATTCCCTTAAAATCGTAATTTTTCTCTCCCAATTGACAATTTAACTGAATTTATAAAATTTAATGAGAGACTCAAAGATGATGATAAACTAAGAAAAGATATGGTGAGCAAAATAAAAAAAATTGACTTGGAATTGACGCAAATTACAGTAGGATATATATATTAGAATGAAACGCATCCTTTTAATACGGTGATAAGTCTGCGATGCGAGAGGATATACCGGTTTCTATCGTCGCCGTAAATTGAGTAATTTAGCTATAACACAAGAATTTTTTTTTACAAACAAACTATCCTTCACAATACATATATATAAGTTAAATTAAAGTAATCTTGGTTTCTCTTCATATGATACTTGAAGTTAAGTTGTCAGATGAAATATGTAGTCATTATTAATTAAAATTTTACAAGTCAAAATTAGTAGAAGGAATAAATTCCACAGTTCAATTCTTCGTGCATTGTTTTGATACCATTGAGCGAATAATGCTGAAACAAAAGTAAAAATTCCTATTCTCACAAGATACACTTTGCACTTTTTATTGAATAATATTTGAAATTATTTAATAAATATTTATTTTAAACTAACCTCTGTCGTTGCGACTCGTGATCCAGCCAATTACAGGCTGCATCTCATTTTGTCGTTTCAACCATGCATTCAAAGGCTCAAAATATTTGAGCATGGCACCAGCGTCTATTCTATTTGTTCTACCTCTTGTCATTTGTCTGATAACATCTTGCCACGGTCTAGAAGCTCCCGTCGACAGAACATCTCTGTAAATATGGAAATCTTGTTTTATTAATGAGACATTGAGGTTATTATTAGTAATTGATACTTTATTGGTTTTGTAAGCTTTACATACGATAATAGTCGACCTGCTTCTCGTGATCTGTAAAGATCGCAGGTGTGCAATTCGCCAGTGTGACCAGAAATTTCACACAGGGACCGGAACAATTGAAACTGTAATACAGTGCTTACAAAATACCTAAAAAAAAGATATATAAAAGTAATATACTTTTATATAAGTACTGTCTCTATAATAACATATATTAATATAATTCTACTTGGCATAAGGACTATCTGCTGGGATATGATACTTCGCTGCTGGATCAAAATTTCTTTCCGATCTGGGTACAGGTGGAATAATGCCTTGATATTGCAACCTTAATTCCCACCAACGTGCTGTCATATCTTCTACGCCATCGCTGAAGACGCGCCACCTCCACTTTTTGAAAAAATAAATACGTGTAATTTATGACTATTTAGTTTTACATATATAACGATAATATTTTTATATCTTAAAAAGATAATTTATAAATGAATAGTATAAGTAATAAGTGTCTATTATACGTTGAAATTATTTATTATAATAGGTAATTTCCGCGTGTAATATGTCCATTATATGCTGAAATTACCTATTATAATATAGGTAATTCCCGCATATAATAGACACTTATTACTTATATTATTTATTTATTAATTATTTAATTGTTTGTCATTACTTACCTGATCGACTATATAAGCAAACGGCATATAAGCCACTTTGCGAAGAGCCATTAGCATGAGAAAATTTATACTACTATCGTAATCGTCCGTTAAATTATTATGCAGTCCAATTTTATGTAAGTGTTGATGAGTAAAAATGGATAAACCAATTGCATCGCTAACAGCTTCATGGAATCCTAATTAAAAAATTATTATTAATAGAACATACAATTCTGTAAAACATGTAAACACTTGAATATATATAAACAAGATATACCTGGAATCGCCTCGTTTCGGAATAGCAATGGATGATCCTTGTATTGTAAATAATATTGCAAATGCGCCATTTCATAATGCGTAGACAGTAGATCTTCCATTGTAACTCTGGTACACTGTTTATTCTGCAATTATATTATTAAAAAACACAATTTGGGGGAGAACTTTGCCATTAGATATAATATAGAAGAGAATATATTGTGGAAAATTAAATAAAAATTAAAAATCAATTTTTTTTGCCATGTGACAATAATAAATAAAGTCACCTGTAATCAATTTATTACAAAAATCCCATGCACTAGGAGTGCACTTAATTTCTCTATCAATGGGTTTTTCAAATATGGAGAATTTCCAGAATTCCGGTGGCATCGGTTTCATTCCAAGCGAAGTGAAGAATTCTTCCGCTATTTGGAACATCCTTTTTACATTAACAAAAACATTAACAAAAATTACTTATATTTTATACATTTATACATAACTATTGTACAATCAGAAACATACCTCATTGGAGTTATACCCTGAATCATCATATCCAAAGTTACATCGAGTTTTCTGGTTGCGGGAAACGGTTGCACTAATTCATAGAGATTTTCCCAATTTTGAGCCCACATGTCCCCTAAAACATGCGCCGGTAAAGGTCCATCCTCCCGTATTCTGTCACCGTATCTTTCAATCAGTTTTAATCGCACGTAAGTAAAAGATTCTTGTAGAGCGGAGTTATGGCTGACATATCTCCGCTATATTTTGCTGGAAATATTCGTCTTTCAAACAATTCTCTCATCTGGTCGCCAGCATCGGCGAAACCTTTCACAAGAAATGCATTTTATTAGCTTCAATTATATTTTAAAAAATATTATGTTTTAAATATTCTTATGTTGCAAAATAGAACCACATTTAGAATCAAAGCTTTTCGTACCGTTAATTTAGCTGCTCGATTTGCCAATTGAACATATCTCAAATATTTATTTTGAAGTTGTGGACCAATGGCTTCGTGCCAAGCATGCCAGTAATGCAATAATTCGTCGTAGTTTTTTGACTGTGCCATTATTTTATTTATATCTAAAAATAATGTATACATATATGAAACACGTATATAACACAATTTCTTTTGTATGCATTTATTTTTGTATTTAACAAATTAAAAATAATTGACTAACCGTGATCCAGACTCAAATTACATTTGCCATCAATTTGTTTGTACGAACATACTCTGGCTTTAACATAAGTCTCTTTCATTTCCGCTATTAAACGGTGTATCTGGAATTTAGATATAACTCTATCGTATGTAAATTAATATAATAATTGAATCACTGATTGCATTTATTTAATAACATTTATCTTTTAAATATTTAATAATACTTAAACAATTTCAATTATGTTTATGTAATGATTAAAGGATTACAAATTAATATTAAGTTGTTATGAGACATTTATCCACCTCATTAAACTTATCATCAGTCAAAGAACTTCGACCCTTTCGTGGCAATCATTTTAAGTCTCTTCTTGCTAAAGGATCTGGTATCCGACTCCAAGCAAATGTGATTGCTTTCCGCCAGGAAGATCTTCAAATTTAATTTTAATGTTTGTTCGTCTATCTGGTAATCAGATTTCTAAAGTATTATATATTTAAGCCTATTTATATTACACTATTTTCTATGAATAAAAAGTTTGTTACACCATTTTCTGTGATTTGCATCAGTACCGTTGGTTGCAAAGTTCCATTGGGCTATTGTCACCCTTGTGCACATTAATGAAGCTGCGCTATCATATTCTCTGAGGAATAAAAGAGGCATCTCCTAAATTCATGTTGAGGCCTTTAAACAAATATACAAAAAAAGAATATTTAAAAATTAATGCCTGGAGATTGCTAGAATTGTTAGTATACTCAGATAATCGAACAAAACATGTATTTTATTTAATATACAAAAATAAAGAACAGTTAAATAAAATAAAGTCTATTAATCTATGTATTAAATATATAGGGCCGGTTTTTTTAACCTGTAAACTGGTAAATTAACCAATAGTTAAATATCTATATGTTTTGTTTTTTCTAATTAGACAAAAAGAGACATATGATTTAACTATTTGTTAGCTTAACCAAAAGGTTGAACAACCGGCCTATAGTGGTAATATGCAGTGCTAATAATAATATTAAATATCAATGTATGTAATGTTAACTAATATATCTGGAATGAGCGCTATGATTTTTTTGAGCTATGATCGAAAATCTAACGACGAAGAAATTGTGAATTGATTTACAGTCTTACCTCCAAATATTTTCCATATGTCTCTCTATGCAAAAGAATGATAAAGAAAGCAATGAGATTACGAATTCCTACTATCGTCATTCTTCGTGGTAAATTCATCGTTGCACCAATAATTGACGTAACAATTTTCGTTGTGCACATTTTAAGGTGTTTTTTATTCTCAAGAAGAGTCTTATATAATTTATCACAATTCAAACAAATAAGCACAAAATGATTTAAAAAGTATGCGTGAACAATTACATACTTAGATGTATTATTTATAGATATATTATTTATATTATTGTTTGAAGTTTTTAATTACATCAATATTCTGACACTAATCACTTCACATTTAAGTTACATAACAAAAGAATAATATTTCTCTTAATATAAGTTACATAATACAAAAGTTTACGCTGTCCTTAATCAAACTCATTCTCAGATAATATCACGTGTCATAAATTCGAAAAAAAGTTGAACTGTTATAAGCGATATTCTACTGCGCAATGTTTTTTAAAATTTATAGACTTTAGTATGACAATCGATCAGTCGTTCGACAACTGAATTAAAGAACCGAGGTTCGATGCTGTTGTCGCGGTAAAACTGAATCGTGGCAGAAAGAGAGATGGGCCTTTCCGGGTTGGATATTCTACGGGTAAAAAGAGGAAGGGACAGGCACTATCGGTGCGTGAAGCGTAACTACCTAACGCATCGTAGCACACGCCAAAATCTTTCTACATCGCTTTAACTTCGTAATTGCTCGGTTAAATGTGTGTCACAATAATTAATTCGTAAAAATCTTTAATGTTTTTGTATATATATCTAGCTTATATATCTGCCGTATAAAAATATTAATATAAATATTGCTAGTTTTAATATCACTACCTTTATCTTTACAAAGAATTCATTAAAATTCATTAAAATGTTCATTAAAACGATACATACGATAGAAGTACAAAACACGATAAAGTTAATTAATGAAATTAATCACTTTCCATGTACGTATAACAATATGTACTTCTATGTTTTTATAAATGACATTTTAATGACGCAACATGACATTGCAGAAGATTCTTACGTAAAAACTTTTTGTTGCATATTGTGTATATTTATAATTTTTTTAATAACACAAATTTTAACCAAATTTGATAAAATATTCTCAATAAATATATTAGAAATAACTGAATTTATATAAATCTTAAATATCATATTGCTGAATAAATGTCTTCAATTTTATATTCTTATAAAATTCAAAAGTAGGTGGATAAATGTTAACTTTAGCTGTTAAATATATTTATAATATTTAATATTTATTTATGAATTTAACTATATTAAATAAAATTTGAAGATATACTGCGGTCTCTTAAATGTAAGTTCGTTGAAAAGAGTTTGACTTATATACTGCTCGTAAGCAACCGCTTGGAGTATTTCCTATAACGGTATAAATCTATTTTCTACGGTAGAAAAGAGTAAAGAGACACATTGTATCTTCTTCATTTTATATAATTGTGTCCACTACTCTATGCAATTTGGATTGTCTCAATAGAATAGCGTATAGATATTTTGACTCTTTCCTGAAAACAGAAAAAATTCTAAGAACTACATTTGTTAAATAAGCTAGAATATTATCTTAATTTATTAAACATTTTCTTAATTACATAAATATATTACTATTATGCTTAAGATATATCTTGTAATTGTTTTCGAGACTTAATCGAGCGTTATTCGCTGAATCTCTCTTTGTCTGCTTAATTGCTTGTGGATTTTTTGTAATTCCTGTAGTTTCATACGCATTTTAATAGAATCTATAACACTCGGGACCTGCATTTATGACATTTTGCGTAAATAAGAGATTACGAGATTATAAATCTTTTTTAAATCTTATACCTTTAATCTTTTTGTGTAAAAAATTAAATATTGTTCTAGGAAAAGAAAGTCTTTTTAAGTAACGTATTCAAACTCAATACATTAAGTTGCAAACAAAAAATATGAAAGAATATTACTTCAAAGTTCTCTATTAACTCCATCATCGACTTAAGCTGTTTATCCGCTTTCTCTATTTCAATCTTTGTATAGCAATTTGTTCTGATTGCAAGTTTATGATCTTCTGTCTTTTTTTGGAAACAATTTTGTTCTTAATTTCATAATCAACATCAAGTCCTCCACTTTTTCTTTATGTTTGCTCAATGCAATACTATAGTGGCCTGTATCAAATTAAATATTCAATTCAATTCAATTTATATACTGAAAAATAAGTATCTATTCCTTACCCACGATTCTCTTCATTTCGAGGAGATACTGAGTTTTCTCGTCAATTTTTCGTATGCAAACCTCATTTTCTATGTTCAATTGTTGGAAATCTATGG
>JASTWK010001187.1:0-30000 GCA_030770225.1 Temnothorax unifasciatus
CCCGGTCTATGCATCAGTTCGCAAAACGCAAGACACACGCACAGTCTACATATCAATCTAACCTCTTTGTGTATAGAGGTTAGATTGACATGTGGACTGTGCGTGTGTCTTGCGTTTTGCGAACAATGCGAACTGCATGTCAGCCCGTGCTCGCGTTTCGCGATTTCCGCGCGCGCGCGCGAGAAAGAGAGAGAGAGAGAGAGAGAGAGAGAGAGAGAGAGAGAGAGAGAGAGAGAGAGCGTGAAAACCGCGAGAATACACTCCGAGGAGGGTTGTCCCTTGAGCGAGGAGAGCAAGGTGCAACGGTACGGAGTAGTGTTACCCAATCCTGGGAAGATTACGGCATAGAAACACCAAATATTTCAGTTATGTAGCATCTATCTAAATTATATTAAATATTTTTTGTTGCAGTGCTGTTTCATTCAGTTACTTACTTCGTCATTGCGTACACCATTACTACATATTACATAAAAGTATATGTAAAGATTTTGATCTCAAAGAGAGAATAACGAGAGATAGAGTAAAATTGACGCACGAGGACTCTCGCTTCAACATTGTGGTTTGTCAGGTATGTCTTTTAAAAAGTTTTTATTCTTACAATATTCAATATGACAATATTTGTATATATATTTGTACAAATTTAATTGTAATCTGCTTTCTCCAATTATAAAATTTTTATGTTATATTTGCTTGTCTTGTTTTTATCTATAATTGATGTCAATGATAAATTTATGTTTTGGCTTGCATCAGTGTATTCAAAATTATTTCTATTAATATGTTCTGTTGTTCTCTGTGTTTTTTTATTTTATTTCTTGGTTTAATTTTATTTTTATACATTCAATACTTAGCCATAAAATTTTATTTTATGATTATATTTCAATAAAATTAGTTTTTGATGTAAAGATAAAATTTGTTAACAAATATTGTCTTCTGGCTCGCTTTACTTTGTTCTCTGTGCACTTTATTATTTCAAATTTAGACTTATATTCACTATTTCATATTTAAAGTGTAACATGTGTGTAAATTATTTTAAATATTTTTTGTTGCAGTGCTGCTTCATTCAGTTACTTTGTCACTGCATCTACACTATTACTACATATTACATAAAAGTATATGTAAAGAATTTTGATCTCGAAAAGAAAATAACAAGAGATAGAGGAAAATTGACGCACGAGGACTCTTGCTTCAACATTGTGGTTTATCAGGTATGTCTTTAACCTTTAAACGGTTGCGTCAAAATTTGAAACATGAACGGTCGCGTGGAGTATAGGTCACACCTCAAAGTATTGTCTGAAACATTTTTTTACTTGTTTAATACTTTTGAGATACTTAAGGAAAACTTTATAACTTTTTCAATATTTACAATATCTCGATAACTGTTTGTCGGAGAGAAAAGTGATACAGGACTTTTTGACTTGATTTGATCTCAAGAATATGCTGTTGCAATAGTATCCCATTATTTTTTATTGAGATATTGTAAATTAAATATTTAAAAAAGTTACCAAGTTTTTCTTAAATATCTCAAAAAGTATTAGGCAAATAACAAAAATGTTTCAGACAAAACTTATTAAAATTAATTCGTAGAAAAAGATCATACAATAAAAAATTGGAATTTTTATTTAAAAAATTTGACTTGGGTTCTACTCACAAAGGGACCTTCAGGCTAACGGATTTTTGTTTTTCTTTGTACTTACTGTACTTGAAGGTCATCACCCAGACATCAATTTCCCAAAGCATTAAGGCGCGCTTTTCAGAAAAACTCGAGATAATCGACTTTGAAGAATTTCGAGCGCGCTATGTACACAGAATTTTAATTTTAATGTAAAATTTATTAATCCATGCTAATTAACAGATATTTAATCATTGTTTTCAATGAAAAACTTACATTTTCTTATTTTGAATTGCTTGAAAAATCGTACTTTGTGTTCAAGTAATTTTGAAATTCAAATATTTATAATAAATTGAAGTTTTGGTATAAAAATGAAAAACGTCAGGTAGGAAATAAAATACTTTTATATTTTGAAAAATTACGAGAAAATACAGCGCAAAAATGATATATAGTATACAGTCGTTTTACACGTCAATATTGCACAAACCAGGATAATATTTATCGTAAAAGCAAGGGAAACAGTAAGTTTCACGGCATCTAGCACATCGTATGAACGCAGATATTTTACAGGAGCAAGGTTTTTTTAAATTTCTGTTGAAAAACATACTTCATTGACGTTCATAAAAATGTCTCTGTGATCACAAAGGTTTGAAGCAAACCACGCGTATCGAATCATGTTCTTAAAGATTGGAGAGAACAGCTGGTGATGTACAATAGATTTAATTTTAATGCAATCTTCATGATTCGATACGCGTGGTTTGCTTCAAGCCTTTGTGATGACAGAGACATTTTTATGAACGTCAATGAAGTGTGTTTTCCAACAAAAATTTAAAAAAAACCTTGCTCCTGTAAAATATCTGCGTTCATATGATGTGCTAGATACCGTGAAACTTACTGTTTCCCTAGCTTTTACGATAAATATCATCCTGGTTCGTGCAATATTGACGTGTAAAACGACTGTATACTATATATCATTTTTGCGCTGTATTTTCTCGTAATTTTCTAAAATATAAAAGTATTTTATTTCCTACCTGACGTTTTTTATTTTTGTGCCAAAATTTTAATTTATTATAAATATTCGAATTTCAAAATTACTTGAACACAAAGTACAATTTTTCAAGCAATTCAAAATAAAAAGATGTAAGTTTTTCATTGAAAACAATGATTAAATATCTGTTAATTAGCATGGATTGATAAATTTTACATTAAAATTAAAATTCGCTCGGAATTCTTCAAAATCGATTATCTCGAGTTTTTCTGAAAAGCGCGCCTTAATGCTTTAAGAAATTGATGTCTGGGTGATAACCCTCAAGTACAGTAAGTACAAAAAAAAAACAAAAATCCGTTAGCCTGAAGGTCCCCTTGTCAGTTCAAACCGAGCCCCAGACTTAAAATCTAATAAGATCGTTTATTGATCTCTTTTGAACCCTCCAACTTTTATCTGACATTTTTCCAATAAACCAATAATTTCAGAGATAATTGGCCGTTCTCGAACTTTTGGTACACACGTATTTGTATACACAGGATGTATAAAATAAAGCGTTACAAATTTTTATCTCTAAATATATTATTTGTAGAAAAAAATCTTTCAGACAAAATTTATAGGGTGTAAGAAGATCTATTTAGTGACTGTATTAGTTCGACCTTAGGTAGAGTCGTTAAAGTTAAGTCAGGGTCACTTTGAATTGTTTAAATTGGACCTCCTATTTTTTATTGCATATTCTTGTAGCCTGTTGTATCAAAAAGTAAAAACTTTACGAGGTATTCAATATTTTATATTAAAAATATCATGACAAACTTTGAAATATTAAGACATTCTTAACAAAGAAGGGTTTTATTGTAGTGTTTTGAAAACATTTTGACAAGGGCTACAAGAATATGCAATAAAAAATAACGATTTTACCTAAGGTCAAACTAATACAGTCAGTAAATAGATCTTTTTACACCTTACAACTTTTGTGTGAAACATTTTCCTCTACAAACAATATTTTTAGAAAAAGAAATTTGTAACGTTATATTTTATGTGTAATGTTATATTTTACATATGTATATGTTTGTATATCTTGTATACAAACTTGCAATCTTGCTTTTTTAATTATAAAAATTTGGGTTATATTTATTTTTCTTGTCAACGTCATTTTATCTTCTTTTATAATTTATGGCAATGATTACATCTTAGTTTGCGTCTTCTATTCAGTGTTTTCATTCAAACTTGTTTCCATTGTGTCCCGCTGTCCTCAGTGTTTAATTTTTTTGTTTTGATTTAATTTTATTATTGGCAAATCTTATTTTATTCCTGGCCAATTGCGTTTAATTTTCTTGTTTTTACATACAATACCACAAAATCTTATATTTTATGATTGTTTTTTTATGAAACTGCAGTTTTTAATCTGTGATAACATTCGTTAAGACATGTTCAATCTTCTGAGTTATGAAGTATTTGTTTTACTTTGTTTTCTGTTTCCTACAGTTCTTTCTTTTTTCAAATTTGGATGTACTCACAATTAATATTTACTATGATCACTTGAACATTAAGTGTATGTTTTCTTATTCTTTCATGCTATTGTCTATCTGATGTGGCGTCAGAAGCGATTTTTGTTAAAATAGCTTTGTGTAGCAAATGTATACATTCCAATTTTTATAAAGTAATATACATTTTCCGTAGCTTGTACATTTTAGTTTATATTGAAAAAAATATGTGATTTTCTGTTTATGATAATTATTTGCATTTTAATATTAGTATTTCTAAAGTTAACATGTGAGATAGGTACTACTCAACAAAGAATAGAGAACTTTTTGTACTCTAAAAATTAGGCTATTTTTAAATCGCTGAAACTCGGCGAAAAATTATCGTAGACAAAAAAATTAAAAAAGCATTTTAAAGCTTAAAATTTTAATTTTAACGTGCTATTGGTAGTTTAAAAAATTTTTTTATCTTCTTTGTTCTGTGCTTTAAAAAAAAAACACATTGTTTTGTATGTCTGTGAAGTTGGCATATCATTTTTAGTCCAGTCATTTTAGGTTTTATAGAACATTAATAAAAATCTGTTTGTTGCAGAAGTTGTCAGGTAGACATTTCCTAATGTAACGGAGAAAGAATTTGAGTTAAAATGTAAGGATTGGTTTCGACATGCGAAACACAGGTCCGAGAATGAAAAACGACAACGACGAGTCAACGACAACGACGACGAAAACGATGATTCGACAAAGGTTGGTTTTTATGATTTATTTGCTTTTATAGGCACAGATTTTTCGATTTAAATTATGATTTTTAAGCGAAAATATTTATAAATATAAATATACAAACTAAAATAAATGTGGTTTATTTGATTGTTTCAGAAATAGCCAGCCAGATAGCGTTCCGAACGCAATGACGCATTCAGTCAGCGCTCTCGAAGCCGATTTCGGAGATCTGTTGCACATCGATTGAAATTGCGGAAACAGATACGTACTTATAATAATGCCGATCGCGTACATAATTGCGGACCATTATGAACAGAAGCCTTAAGTATCAGGAGAAAGTTATTTTTGTGACCAAGAACTGGCTGTATTTTTTTTTTTCATTTTTTTTGCTGTTTACGGCGCAAAAGGTGCCTTAGGATTAAGATTAGTCGTTATTATTTTTGCAGTTTGTTATCCAAGATGGACATTTGCGTCGTTATCGTTTCGTCCTTGTTAATAAGTTCCTTTACGTGCAATTCCTTTTGTTTCTAAGATTTATTTCTGACATAAGAATGCCAATGTAATGATTTGGACGACGTATTCAAGTATGATTTATATAAAGTCTAAACGATATATTGCCAAGTTTAGATTCTTCCGATTATCCTCGCACGCAGAGAGCTCCATATTGGGAGCAGTCGATTTCGCAAAACGATTGTTTTATAGACATAAGATATATTTCGTTCTCGGTAATAATTTATCCAAATATTTAAATGTTATTTTTGTTAATTTTTTTTAACAAAGGAATGAAAGCGTTAGATAAATAGTTTCTTAAGCAACACACGTGTACACACGCGACACTTAATTTTTTAAATAAAATTTATTAAATAAAAGTTATTTGTTTATATGTATATATATATATATATATACACTAAGAAAAAAATGTTCTGGATTTTAGTAAATATTAGTTTGCATACAACTGTGACTCCATTTATTAAAATAAAGAAAATTTTCCTTTTTATTAGTATATTTTTTTCCTAGTGAATACACATATACTAATAAAAAGAAAAATTTTCTTTGTTTTAGTAAATGGAGTCACAGTTGTATGCAAACTAATCCAGAACATTTTTTTCTCAGTGTAAATAACCAACCCTATCCCATTTATATCCATTTTATACCATTTAGTGGATATCCATGCAGATATATCTACTAATATTTAATAGATATCCATTGGATATTTCAATGGATATTTAATGGATGTCGATTAGATCTCGGGTGGCGGACATCTGGATATTTAATGGATCTCTATTAAATATCTCGTGGATATCACGGATATACATTGGGGATATTTAATAGATATCTATTAAATATTAATGTCTGTGTGGGTACTCACTAAAAACGAACAAGATTGCGAGGATCACTTCCTCTCTACCCATAAAAGAGACGAAACTGGACGCTATATTATTAGACTTCCTTTCAAATCCAATCCGGCTAAACTTGGTGATTCAAAAGATAAGGCATTGCGAGTGATCAGGAGTTTGTCTGGTAGGTTCAAAACAAATTTTAATTACTTCAATCTTTACTCGGACTTTATGGAAGAGTATCGAAAATTGGGACACATGCAGATAGTTCCTTCGTCGCAAACGGAACCCTCTCTGGCGTATTATCTCCCTCACCATGGTGTATTAAAAGAACAGAGTCTGACCACTAAGTTAAGGGTTGTGTTTAACGGGTCGAGCCCAACAACAACGGGCGTGTCGCTTAACGACTTACTACATACCGGCACTAAGCTACAAATTGATTTGTTCAACGTACTCCTCTGGTTCCGCCTCTTTCGTTATGTCTTCATAGCTGACATTGAAAAAATGTTCAGGCAAATTAAAGTAGATCCGGTGGATTGGGATTATCAGAGGATCTTTTGGGTAAATTCATTGTCACAAATCATAACTTTTGTGCTCACAACGGTGACTTATGGTTAGGTGTGTTCACCCTTCTTAGCCATACGTGCTCTTATGCAGTTGACAAAAGACGAAGGACATCGATATCCGTTAGCTATTCCAATAATGGAAAAAGGTCGATACGTGGATGAATTTCATGGCGGCGCGGATTCTATTAGTGAAACTCAAGAGAAAGTTGCTCATTTAGATCAGCTCTGTATGGCGGGCGGGTTCTTGTTAAAGAAATGGATGAGCAATCACCCTGATGTTTTGGAACATATCACTCCCGATAGAAAGATTACGTCGCATTCTATTTCATTTAATGAAGGTGAGACTGTCCACGTACTAGGACTGTCTTGGAACGCGTTAACGGATTCGTTTGAATTTGCGTTCGAACTTCCTACGTTAAAAACTATTACTAAACGGACTGTTATGTCTACAATTGCTAAATTTTTCGATCCAATGGGTTTTTTGTCTCCTATTACTATTGTAGGCAAGATATTTGTGCAAGAGTTATGGTCAATTAAGCTGGAATGGGATGACCCATTGCCGGAAAAACTAATCAAGAAATGGACAGATTTTGTAAATAGTTTACACAATACGCCTAAATTCGTATTTCCCAGATGGATAGGATGGACAGCTGATTCACTTATTAAGATCCACGGGTACTCCGATGCCTCGCAACGGGCTATGGCTGCAGTTGTTTTTGTTAGAATAACTACGAGAGAAGGTAAAGTCACAGTTCGTTTTATAGCTTCTAAAACCAAAGTTGCACCTTTAAAAAAGCTTACTACTCCCCGTCTAGAACTGACAGCGGCCGTTCTGCTAGTTAAACTCGTTTTGCATATACACAAGGTGATGGACCTGGGTTATATCCCTGTCTTTATGAGAACAGATTCTAAAATTACTCTTGTTTGGATCAAAGGTCATCCTTCAAAATGGAAGGAGTTTGTACAGAATCGTGTTAATTTTATTCAGACAGCCTTACCTCAAGCTGTATGGAAGTTTATACCCGGGAAAGAAAATCCGGCTGACTTAGCAACTAGAGGTCTAACACCTCAACAATTATTCGATTCAAAAGCATGGTGGATAGGTCCCTATTGGTTAACTCAACATCCATCAACATGGCCGGATGAATCATATTCACTCTCTTCTGAAGAAAATCTAGAGGAAAGACCTATTAAGGTCGCAACTACTCGTGAATCAAACTCACCAAAATTCTGGAATGGGCTTCAACAGTATATCTTTTTTATTGTTTAAAATAATAATATAGGTCATATATGTTATAATAAAAATATAAAAAAAATTATGTCATGCATATTTATAATTTTAATAATGAATTAAAGATTGTCATATTTGAATCGAATTTTTTCGCGCAAAAATGTCGTATGACGTCATTATGAGCTATCGGTAGTTAACCAATCCCGTCGCCGCATCTGTTCCATCATATGTGCTGATTTACGTCATGTTTAACCTCAAAATTACTATCCGTCATCTGTCTGTATTTGTCATATCTGTCATATACATAAGATGTCAGAAGGAAAAAAGAGACGTTATAAGTCCTGTTTTTTCCGCGAGTGTGGAAATACGACAATTACCACACCTACAAAGATTTTTTTACCAGTGCCAAAAGGCGAAGCAAGAAAACAGTGGATTAAAATTATAAGAGGTGATGGGCGAGAATTTTCACAACAGTCAGCTTTATACTGTTGCGAGGATCATTTTCATGTAAGTTATTATATATTTACTGTATGTATATTATACTCACACACACGCGCGCACTCACGCACTCACGCACGCACGCACGCACGCACGCACGCACGCACGCACGCACGCACGCACGCACGCACGCACGCACACACACACACACACACACACACACACACAAATTCAAATTATATATAAACTATTTTATGACAGTTGCAGGAGGATTTGGAAAACTACACTCGAATTTTGCTTGATCCAAGTGCTAATGTTCGCTTGAGAAAAGGAGCTCTTCCAAAAATTAGGAAACAAGCTGTAGATGATGCAGTTTTTAAAGAAAATGAAGCTGAAGCCACAGTTGAGTCTGTAAACAACGTTATAGCCGAAGAAAAAATCGAAGAAACGGAGTTTCATAATATTTTAGAATTGGAATCTGGATCTCCGGAAGTGGAAGAAATTCAATTGCCAATAAAACCCGTAGTATTTAAGAATAGAAAAGTGCAAACAGATAAAATTAATCAATGTCACAAACGGATTCAAACTGACAAAATTAATATGCGAGATAAACAAATTGATTGCAGACCAACCATGGTAGATGCCCAGATTTCTACATTAACTTGGAAAAGCATCAGTGCTAATATTGTTAGTACGTCAAGTTCAACAAAAGCAACATGTACATCCCTCGATGATACACTCGAGATGTGCGAGGAATTTTTACCCTCTGAAGAAACTAGTGATGAGATATTGCAGAAGAAATATTCTTTAAAAGAAGCATTGGAAAGACATTTACTCTTAATAAAAGAAAAACCAAAAGTATATATTGGACTTCCAGCTAATGGATTTTTCATTATAAATTTATTATGTGAAAAAACAAACATTAGCGTTCGTGACATATGCTTAACATTATCGAGGATAAAGTTAAGCGACACATATTCTCGTTTAGGTGACTGTTTTGGACTTGGAGCAACTAGTGCCAGTGTCATATTTCGCCAGACTTTAACAGTATTAGCCCTGCATCTAAAAAAATTAATAATCTGGCCTAGTGCTATATCAATACGAAGGAATTTGCCAAGGGAATTTCGTGGCAAATATTATAATGTGCAATCGATAATAGATTGCCTTGAAATTGAGATTCAAAAACCAACCAACCCGATACATCAAAGTATTACTTGGTCGGAATACAAAAAATGTAATACATTAAAATATTTAATATCTGCAACACCCGATGGCCACATAAATTTTATATCAGAAGGTTTTGGTGGAAGAATAACTGATGCTGCAATAGTAGAAAAAAGTCAGTATTTACAGAAGCTTCCAGATGGCTGTGCTGTAATGGCAGATCGAGGATTCAAACACATTGATCACATGTTGCAAAAGAAAAAATGTGTGCTAATACGGCCACCAAGTGTATCGAGCGATAAAAAACTTTCAAAAAATGAAGTGTTGGAAACTAAAAGAATCGCAAGTCTTCGCATACATATAGAAAGGGTCATCAGAAGAATAAGGGAATTCAGTATACTTAAACCTCATTCGAGTATTCACCATCGCACATTGGACGTTATCGATGATATGATAATAGTCGCTGCAGCATTGATAAATCTTCAAGAACCTATTATTAGACAGTAATTAAAAAATAAATCATAAAATTAAACGTATGTAAGTAATAAAAAACAATTCTATTAATAGTGTAATTTATTGTTATTTTTCCTTATAAGACTCTGTGAACACATATAATATATATACAATATATACAATATTTTTATATAACTAACTTTGTACAGTTTTTAGAATTAATGGAAAAATGTTGCTTTCCCAAAAGATCATAGCTTTTTGTATCAGATTTTTAACATAAATTTCATCGTAATCTATCCATATAATTATAATTTCATGCGTTGATTCAAAATTATGTTTTGCCATACAAAATAATCCTTTTTGAACTTTTCTTAAGAACATCTGGAATTGAATTTGTGCGAAACATTTATTTCCTAATTTCATATCGGAGGTAATATAGGCACGTTCAGTTTTTAATGTCGTTGGGCATTTTATCTCCACTACAAAATCTTTTCCTACAGCATCCGGAGAAGCTGCGATAGCAGGAAACTCTGGATTTAATAATAAACCGCAAGAATCCAGACTTAGTTTATGTCTTTTTTGTAAAACTTCTATTACTTTTTTTTCTAAGTTTTTCCCTCTTCGCATTGACTTTGTATTCATTACTTTTGTATTATTTATTACTTGATTAACAAGGCTACCATTGGACACGCCACAATGTGCCATTTCGTGGAGTCGAGAAGCAGTGAGTCTACCGTATCTTAATTCATTCCAGAGATTACATTCACTTTGATTTTTCGTATTTACGGCAATTTCATTACACAAATCTAAGGTCATGATATTAGAAGCAAATTTTAAAAAATTACCCGCATCAGGTGTAAAATTATCAGAGGTATAAAATGTTACTAACATTTCATGCAATGATAGTGAATTTTTGACCTTTAGATCGATGCAATGTCTAGACAATTGACAATCAAATTGGTGTGACTGGAATTCCATTAATAACGAGTTATAAAAATCATCTGGATCGTAGTTACTTAAATTATCTTTCGGACATTTAATTTTCACCATATCCTTCGCTTTTATATTTCTGACGTTTTCTGCAACTTTAGCTAACCGGGGTTTTTTCCAGTAACATACAGTTGCTGTTGGTTCTGGCTCTTCACTTCTGCGATGCACCCACATAAGAAAAGCGATGGCATGCTTACAGCCACCTGTAAAGCAAAATGTAAATGAAATAACGAATAAAAATGTTACAAATTTAAGTATATTTATATTTTGTACATCTTTACATAAGAGTATACATACCTTCTGAAGCAGCGCAGTCTTGACATTGAATTTCTATTACTTTTTCATCACTTTCATCCACTAGCATCTTCACAACGTAAGCTTTACTATTTACTCTGTGTTCTGGACAAACTTTTCCTTGAACATTACAAATATTTCCATCTCTTTTGAGTTGTACGTAACCTACTGCAGAATCACCATAATTTACTCGTTCTGATCTACAATAAAGAACAAGCGTTACTGATTATTTTTGTAGGTTAGGTTTTAAAGGTTACGCTCTAAGTGTAAACAATTATTATTATCAAATAAATTTAGGTAAAATACTATTACACTTACTTTCGTATTTGAACAATATGGTTTATTAATAAGCATTAACTATTTTACCTTTTCATTTTAGCTCCACTTGATTCGGCCACATTGTAACACTCATTATTCATAAAATAATCAGCAATCATTCCTGTGGAAACTTTAGGAAGATTATCTGATTGCGCCTTCACAAAACCACTGTCACACATTTCTTCTTTTATATTAATAACAACGGAATTACGGAATCAAAACGATGTGTATATTGGATTACTGCAAACTAGCGAACTATCCGCCGAAATAGCTAATAATGACGTCACGACCAATCATGCGCGATTACTGGACTCACAATGTTGACTATATATATAACGATCTTTAAATAAATTTTACTGCAAAATAAACTTAAACAATAATGTTTTAATGTTATTTATAGCGTTTTATAAGTATAAAGAATATTTTAAAAAATTTTCAGAATATTTTATTTTTTTCTGTTGAAGCCTATTTGATTGATAAATATTCTGATTTGACTAAACTTATAAGGATAACTGCTCTTTGTAAAAGGGTTGTAAAAAGATTTCAAGGAATAAGGGAATCTTCTTTCAATAATCCATTGACAGTGACCGAATTGACAGAGTCTAGATTGTTTTGGATCAAGCTTGTACAGCAAGCCTACTTTTCACATGAGCTTGGAATTTTGTCAACGGGTAGAGATTTGCCGAAATCAAATGCACTTCTTAAACTTACACCGCAACTCGATTCAAATGGATTATTAAGAATAGGAGGTCGTCTTGAACGATCATTTCTATCCGAAGGTGCTAAGCATCCTTACATTCTACCGAAAGATTATATTCTTTCTTCTTTAGTTATTGCTGACGCTCATGCTCGCACATTTCATGGAGGGGTTCAGGATACTCTTTCGTTTATAAGGAACAATTACTGGATAATCGGCGGTCGAATCGTCGTTCGATCATTCATACTTAAATGTGTAGTTTGTACCAGGTTTCGCCAAGAAAGAGCACATCAAATCATGGGTCAGTTACCCACAGAAAGAATAACACCTTCGAGATCTTTTGAGCATTCGGGAGTGGACTATGCTGGTCCGTTTACTATAAAAACATGGAGAGGTAGAAATGCCAAAACCTACAAGGCTTACCTAGCTTTGTTCGTTTGTTACTCGACTTCGGCTATACATTTAGAGTTGGTAACAGATTACACAACTGAGGCGTTTCTTGCTGCGTACAAACGCTTCACCTCTCGAAGGGGAATTTGTACAACGTTGTCTAGTGATTGCGGTACTAATTTTAAAGGAGCAGATACCGAACTTCGTAAGCTTTTTATGGCAAGTTCAAAGGAATCAGACGAATTAGCTAAGCTTCTTGCAAAGGATGGAACGCAGTGGAAATTCAATCCACCGGCAGCTCCTCACTTCGGAGGAAAGTGGGAGGCCGGCGTTAAATCAGTTAAATCGCATTTGAAAAAGGTAGTCGGAGATCAACTGCTCACATACGAAGAGATGAATACTCTGCTGATTCAAATAGAAGCGGTGTTGAATTCTCGGCCTTTGTGTCTTCAGTCTGAGGATCCAACCGACATTTCTGCTCTAACCCCTGGTCATTTCCTTATAGGTCAGGCTCTGACTACTATTCCTGAACCATCGTTAGAAGGCGTTAAGGTCTCTCATCTTTCTTGGTGGCAACTGCTTAGAAAGATGCTAGAAGATTTTTGGAAACAATGGTCACGCGATTGTTTGCAGCGATACCTTGCGATATACAAATGGAACAATGCTGTTCCATCTATAAAAGAAGGTTCATTGGTTTTAGTGGCTGATGAGAGGTATCCTCCAGCGAAGTGGCCTTTAGGTCGGGTCATTAAGACTCATCCAGGACAAGACGGTCATACTCGAGTTGTCACAGTACGTACGCAGATCTCTGAATTACAAAGACCTATCACTAAACTTTGTCCTCTCCCTATCAATACAGATACTTTATAGTTGATTCGTTATCTACGATAAACGAAGGCGGGCGGAATGTTAGAAATTGGCATTGATACGACGAGACGAGATTGTATTGCGCGCGTCATCTGGTAGTTAAGTTGCGATAGTAATAATAATACGGTCAAATTGTCAAAGAGAGCAGCCTGTATGGTGCTGCAGCGACGTCGCGGTAGATGTGAGATCGCGCGGGAAAGCGGCGCATGTTGCGTAGCGCCCCAGGAACGGTTCACGTTGCGGCGGCGTGACGGTTGAAGATGCGCCTGCGCGAGCTTGTGCTTCAAACAATGGTAAATTGTAGTAAATTATAGTAAATTGTAGTAAGTTGTAAAAAGTAATAGAAAATTGTAACAACTTTTTTACGAACATTTTTATGAGACGTAGTAAATCGTAGACGTTGTAGATTATTGTAAAAATTATAACTATTTACAACTATCTACAACATTCTGCGAATATTTTTTATAAGAACGTAGTAAGTTGTAGAAGTTGTAGATTATTGTAAAAATCACAACTATTTACAACTTTCTACAACGTTCTAAGAACATTTTTTATAAAAATAGTAATTTTTAGAAATTGCAAATTATTGTAAAAATTGATTGTAAAAATTACAACTATTCACAACTTTCTATAACATTCTAAAAATATTTTTATGGTTAAATGTAAGATATAAACAAAGTATACTTGTTGATATATAAACAAAGTATTACCCACTCTAACTTATATTACATCTGTGTGCATTAGTTCAGCAGTGCAGGAATAGAAACAGATCTTATTGAAAGTTGTAGATTTCAGCATAGTCTGATGTAAAAATGTCGAACATGTCGCATAATTAGTATATTTATCCAGTGAGAAGGCCGATGTCGAATCGACGTCAATTCACCGGATTTACTTATCAAAATTTACATAAAAAATCAGCTGATTTTAATCAAATTGTTTTGGCATCATGAGTTGCTTCTTTCTAAGTTACCTGTGTTCAAAACTTTAAAAATTTTGTCTAAAATTAAGAGACTATGGCCGATATTCATAGTCGGATCTTATTTCAAGACCGTCTTAAGTTATGTCTTAAGATGCTAATATGGTTATGCGATTGGCTCATGACATTTTAAGATTGAACTTAAGACGGTCTTGAACAATATAAGAACCGATTATGAATAACGGCCTGTCACCATATGATGCATAGTCATCGGTTTGATACCGATCGACATCGAATCGATGACTATCTGCATACTATATGGAGAGAGTCTCTTAATTTTAGACTTGCCATATAGCATTTTTATAAAATATAAAATATTTAACTGAAATAATAAATTTCGTACGTCAGTATATAGAATATACAATTAAAGTAATTTAAATCGACCTGACTGGCAATATATAACGTTTTTTCCGATATGAACATAGAAAAACCGTGAGCCAACTACTTTGTCGGATTCACACAGCACTTTTTTTCGGATCACATCGAGACATTATTAATTTCGACCAATGGTTTTGGTCCGTTGATGTAATTTCTAAATTGAATAGTTTAATTTTTTATTGCGAAAAAAATGCTACCCCAGCCAGGGTTTAAACCTGGAACTTCCCGTATACCGTGCGGGTGTCGTGCCAATTCGACCACTGGGGCTGTGGTAACATTCTTATCGCAATAACAACTATAAGATGGAGCACCGATTACTAGGTCTACGGTGTATAATAAACTGAAATAATAAATTTCGTACGCCAGTATATAGAATATACAATTAAAGTAATTTAAATCGACCTGACTGGCAATATATAACGTCTTTTCCGATATAAACATAAAAAAACCGTGAGCCAACTACTTTGTCGGATTCACACAGCACTTTTTTTCAGATCACATCGAGACATTATTAATTTCGACCAATGGTTTTGGTCCGTTGATGTAATTTCTAAATTGAATAGTTTAATTTTTTATTGAGAAAAAGACTGTCGGGACGACAATCAAGAAAAAGGGGGGAGGGGCAGTGTTGCACCCGCGCTGTGAACGTCGCCCGGTATATCCAGTCGTGAAGCGTCTTTGGCAACGAGCGTTGCTATGTAAACAACGCCTGTCAGACTCCCGCGAGATTTGTTCTAGTACGGACGTAACTTGATACGATCGCCTGTATATTTCGAGTAATAAACGACTCCTTTCCTCTCCCGAATAAGTCTTCCTCTCATTTCCGCGAGTGATTATCGTGAGTGCGCGAGTGTTCGGACGGAAGGAAACTTCGCCGGAGTGCAACAAAAAAATATATATATAGGACGATCTACGTCACTTTTACCCCCCATCTGTCCAAAATTGGTATGGACGGATTTTAATGACTAAGGGCGGAAAATGTTCGTCTTGAAAAAAGTTTTCAAAAGGCGTATGGCATATATGCGCAATTTAACATGGCGTCATAGTTATGGCTGCTTAAGGTTGTATGACCCGTAAGATCTCTGCCAAAAGTTTAAGAAACGTAACATAAAGCTAATTAACATATTTAAGAAGATATTCTTTACTGGAAAGTAATATTTATATTAATATTTTATTAAAATAACGGTTGCCTGTGTTTTTAAGAGCTATAGAGGCATTTTTATGCATATTTTCTCGTATGTATACTTTCACTTTTAATGGTTTTTAGAAAGACTGTACCTGACTTGCAACTGACACAAACGAAAATCTGAAAGTGTGAAACTCTTTAAAAAGTAACAACACATAGTAATTACTGTTTAAAAATACTAATGAAATTATATTACGTTATTTATTCACGTCATTTATTAATAAATTAAATACAATAGCTCTCATAAAAAAGTATTTTGATCGCGGCAACGTCGTATTTTCTGTAAGTTGGTAGCATTGATATCACTCGACATCAGCTGCGTGAACGCGAAGTGTGTTCCGAGCACGTGTAATATACAGACGCATCGTTTGAGGTTAGTTTTCGCTTGCGCTGTTGCCGGATCTCCGTACTTACGAGTTCAGCAAGACCAAGCGAGACTGTTCTCTGTTTGCTTTTTATTCAATATTTCAGCAAATATCCTCGAAGTCATACTTTTTTTGTTCTAATTTGTTTGTTTATTAATATTTCTGCAAAATTTTGAAAGTATGCCATATTTTCTTCGATATTAATTTCTTAAATGAAGTTGAAAAAATAGTGAAACTTGATGAATTCCCATAAGAGCCCATGTTAAATTTAAATTGTTATAACTTTTGAACGGGCCTCGCAAATTTGTTCAAACTTGGCACAATGCTTTATTATTATAATACTCATCATCTGACAAAGTTTGAAGAATTTGGCATATTTTCTTCTAAGGGGTCATACAACCTTAAAGGGATAAATTCAAAATTTCAGATCCAATATGGGCAGATAAAACGGAAAAGTAACTAAATTCATGAGAAACTCAATATTTGAGGGATTTTGGTGTCGCTGATTACGAATCTGAACGTAAAATTGTGAAATTCAAAATGGCGGATCCAAATTCGTATGTATTTGACCGGAAATAAATGTCCGATAAAGAATCTACTATACGAAATCGTTTGTATTTCGTATGAAGACTTTTGAAGTGCAATTAAAAAGGTTTTGAGTCATTCGTTTAATTGTAATTAATTATTTATTTTTACACCATGCATTTAGCCGAAATAGATAAATTAATAAAAAATTTTATACGGAATCGTTTGTATTTTGTATGAAGAGTTATGAAGTGTGATTAAAAAGGTTTGTGAGTCACCCAGATAATTTTAATTAAATATTTATAAACTCGGTAATTAGCCGAAATACAGATTTTTAGTTAGAATATAGATATATTTATTGACTCCCCTTGGGGTTGCAAGGCGTTTTGTAGGGACGTTCCCAACCCTTTACAAACATATTACAAGCTCTTAGCCTACCTTAGCCTAGTTTACTTACTACGTTGCCCTACCTATCTACACACACACACACGCTCGCAAGTTCCCTAATCTGCGGACTTCCGTTTCCGTTTACAAGCTCCTCGCTCATACTCTCTCTTTCACTCACCCTTCCCCCCTTCCTTATTTCCCTCTTCCCTCCGTCATCTCCTCCTTCCCTCACTTTTTCTAATTTCCTCAACCATCCCTCTCCCTCTCCTTCCTTTCCCAGTACCTCCCCTACTACTTCTTGCCACGATCTCCCTTCCCCCCAATCCGTACAATCCTCCCATATATACTCCCACGTCTCCTCCCCCTCTCCACATACCCTACACACTTTTCTCTCCTTTGCCATCCAGTATTTCCCCCCCCCTCATACCACCCCCAGCCTGAATCTAGCCACCCTCTGCCACCTGCTTTCCCCCCAGCTCTTTTTTAAATATTCCGGTATCCCCTCCCCTTTTATCCTGCCATACCACTTGTTAAACTTCGCCTCTCCTATCTCCTTCCACCTCTCCTCTCTTTGTTTCAGTCTTTCTCTCCCATACACGTCTTCCCCCCTCCACATCCCCTCCTCCCTTAACTCCTCCACCTCCTCTATCCTAGAACCCCTGCTCTCCGCCGCTTCTTTTCTCTCCTTCTCTCAGCCTCCCTTACTCTCCCCTCTTTTTGCCCTTCTCTTCACCTCCTCCCAGCACTCCCTTGCCAACTCCCCTCCTTTTCCCTTCTCCAGTTTTTTCTCATATCCCCATGCTCTCATAACTGCCCTTCCTCTTAATTTCTCCCTCTGTAACTCCTCCCTAATCATATATCCCGGTATGCATCTTTCCACTCCCAACACCCACCTTAAATATCTTTCCTGCAGTCTCTCTATCTCCCCTCTCTTCCTCCATCCCCATATTTCCACTCCGTAACTTATCACCGACCATATCAACTTATCAAACAACCATATTCTCCTACCCCAATCCCCCCCAAACCTCCTCTTTCCAATCCCCTATACCTGTCCCAGCAGCGTCGCTCCTCTCCTCGCCCTCTCTCTTACGTGTTCGTCCTGCCTCCCATTATATTTTACTACGTATCCCAAGTAGCAAAATTTTCTCACCTCCTCAATTACCCTACCCTTCCATCTCCAACTCACCTTTTTCCACCTTCCTCCCCCTTTTCTACATCTCATTACTTTCGTTTTTCCACTGTTCAGCACCAAACCCTTTCTGTCCAGATACCCCTCCAATTTTTCCATCATTCCTTTCATGTCCTCCTCACTCTCCGCCAGCATTGCTATATCGTCCGCATACGCCAGTGTATATATCTTCCTCCCTCCCAGCCTTACTCCTCTCCAGCCCCCTCTTTTCAATTCATCATCTATGTCCGCCAGCAGCAATGTGAACATAATCGGGCTTAATGGGCACCCTTGTCTGACTCCTCTTCCCGTCCAAAACCTCTCTCCCAACTCCTCTCCCACCCTTACCCTACATGCCGTCTCCCCCAACAGCTCTTTACACCTTATCACCAAGCCCTCCCTTACTTCCCTTTTCCTCATGGCTTTCACCAGAATCCTTCTGTCCACCGAGTCAAAAGCTGCTTTCAGGTCCACGTACATCACCACCATCTTCCCCTTCTTCCCATTTACTTGCCTATTTATCAGGTAATTCAGTACATAAATGTTGTCCGTGGTCCCAACCCCTCTCCTAAACCCCGTCTGGCTCAGCGGAAGCACGCCCTTCCCTTCTACCTCCTTCCTCAACCTTTCCGCCAATACAGCAGCGTACACCTTGTACGCCGTTTGTGTTAACGTCACCCCTCTGTAGTCCTCCACTTTCTCCCCCTCCCCCTTTTTTCCTATAGGCACTATAATTCCCTCCCTCCAATCCTCCGGCCAACCCTCTCCTTTCCACACTCTATTACACACCCCCCATAGCCATTCCTTCACCACCTCCCTTCCAAACTTCCAGACCTCGTTTGGTATTCTATCACTTCTCGTTTCCATCGCTTTTCGTTCTCTTCCTCACCACCTCCCACACCTCTTCTCTCCTTATTTCCTCCTCTTCCTCCTCCAGCCCCTCCTCTCTTCTTGCTCCCATCACCACCCTCCCTTCCACTCCTCCTAATAGTTCTTTGAAATACTCATCCCATTCTTGCATACTAATTCCCTCATTCACTCTCTTTCTCCTCTTTCTCTCCCTATTTACCACCTTCCATACCTGCCCCTCCGTTCTGATCTCCTTCACCTCCGCTTCCCATTTCTCCACCTCTCTTCTTTACTTCTCTTCACACAACTATATAGATTTTTAGTTATTTATGTTAAAAGAAGAAGGCGCTAGTGTTCCCGAAGGTCCGTCTGCAGTCAGAATTAATATAAACGTTTTAAAAATTATTTTATACTGAAATAAATAAATATATAGGCTAATAAGCCTGTAGCTATAAGCGATAGTTGCTAATTAAGTTGGTCACTCATATATTTCCATCTTGCAGAGGACCTCCGTAACGAGATCAAAGATGTACCAGCTGTGCAGGGTGAAGAGGTTATCTCAAAACGCCCTGCCACAGCCCAATTAAGAGCGACTCAAATGTCATTACCGCTGAGAAGTACTTCTTGCCATTGAGTTAGCATGTCAGAGCAACCGGATTGTCCATTGCGTTCCACGTTGAATTTTTTTTACATAGCTATTTATTAGAATTGCCCTACTTTTAAATTGAGCGCTTTTAAATGTATTATTATTAAACTACTGATATCGATATATTATTAGTAATTTAATATTAAAGCTTGACAGAATGACAGAAACTAATTCGCTCATACTATTATAACAACCCGCGAAAAACGATTGTATTAAAACCGTATTAAAAGCTTATATGAATTCAATAAGAGTTTTATTAGAATCGAATATGCAAATCAATTATAATTTAAATATAAGTCATATTTAAATCAAATTAAAATACCCCAATCTTATTTAATCTATATATGGATTAAACTAGACCTTGCTTTGTTAAAATATGTAAAATCAGCCGCACAGACATAAAGAAATGCAGAGTTAATATGGTTTTGAGTTGCCAAATGTGGATTAAATATGGTAATAAATTCAAAATTAATTTGATCATATAAGTCAAATATAATCAAATTTAAACCAATTTAAATTTAAATTTAAACCAGATTATATAAAATTCTAATAAGATCCAAATAATATTTATATATGACTGTAACTCAATCTTATTTAGTCTTAATGGTTGTAATTATAGGGGGTTATAATATTTTTTAAGCGTGCCACTTTATTATAAGAGTGGACTTCACGATATAACTGATACAAAAATTGTGTCGCTCCGAGACAGCGTCGCGCGAGAATAGCGCAAGACAGTGTCGTGTCTTTTTGATACCGTTCTTATAACACTCTTTGTCAAATTTTAATTACGAGAAACAGATTACATCGAATGCCATCTATCGGATACTTTGAGATGCAATGTCTGATCTGATCATATATAATCTTATATGACTATTAGGTTCATATATGATCATATATAATCTTATGTGACTATATAAGTTTATATATGATTATATGATCTTTAGTTTAAATTATAAGCTATGTTTGCAAAATAATACGATTAATATATTTATTTGTAAGAACTATAATATATATTATATAATAAACAGAAGTGATAATTTCTTACGCCAGTGTATAGAATAATAATTAAGAATTTTTAATTCGACTTAACTGGCAATATAACGTCTTTTCAATATGAACGTGGAAACACCGTGAGCCAACTTGGTTTGTCGGATTCACACAGCACTTTTTCCGGATCGTATCGAGACATTATTAATTTCGACCAAAGATTTTGGTCCGTTGATGTAATTTCTAAATTAAATAGTTTAATTTTTTATTGCGAAAAAAATGTTACCCCAGCCAGGGTTTGAACCTGGAACCTCCCGTATACCGTGCGGGTGTCGTACCAATTCGACCACTGGGGCTGTGGTAACATTTTTATCGCAATAACAACTATGAGATGGAGCACCATTAATACGTCGAAGGTGTATAATAAACAGAAGTGATAATTTCTTACGCCAGTGTATAGAATAATAATTAAGAATTTTTAACTCGACTTAACTGGCAATATAACGTCTTTTCAATATGAACGTGGAAACACCGTGAGCCAACTTGGTTTGTCGGATTCACACAGCACTTTTTCCGGATCGTATCGAGACATTATTAATTTCGACCAAAGATTTTGGTCCGTTGATGTAATTTCTAAATTAAATAGTTTAATTTTTTATTGCGAAAAAAATGTTACCCCAGCCAGGGTTTGAACCTGGAACCTCCCGTATACCGTGCGGGTCGTACCAGTGGTCGAATTGGTACGACACCCGCACGGTATACGGGAGGTTCCAGGTTCAAACCCTGGCTGGGGTAACATTTTTTTCGCAATAAAAAAGTAAACTATTTAATTTAGAAATTACATCAACGGACCAAAATCTTTGGTCGAAATTAATAATGTCTCGATACGATCCGGAAAAAGTGCTGTGTGAATCCGACAAACCAAGTTGGCTCACGGTGTTTCCACGTTCATATTGAAAGGACGTTATATTGCCAGTTAAGTCGAGTTAAAAATTCTTAATTAATATTATATAATAGTTTTTTTTCACAAATTATTACAGGTTATAAAATTTCACTGTTTACGAAAATATTCAATAAAAATTAATATGTCAATTAAAAAAGATTGTGTCTTATGCAAAATTAGAAAAAAAGGAAAATTTAAAATAACACAAGCAATGAGATGCCGTTTTTGGTTAAAGTTCCGATCTGATCATATATAATCTTATATGACTATATCATTTCATATACGATAATCCAATTAAAAAATCCAGTAAAATCTAAAAATAAAACTTTTATTTAAGAAAGATATACAATCTATAGCGGGCTGAAATACACTGCTGGTTCATTCCCAGATCTTTTGTATTATTCTGTCCAACTTTGAATTGCTCAAAATGCTCCAATTATTTCAAATTTATATTTTGTTAACATAGACGTAAGCTAATTGTGACAGAATCCACAGCTTGTTATAGACTCAAATTATTTTGTATACCGTATAATTATCTTTTTGTAAAAATCTTCAACAAAAAATTAATGACAACATATACTAACTGTATTGTAATAAAAGTCTATAAAATATGAAATTTAATTTATACTTAATTTTCCAATTATTAACTTTTCATAATTTTTTCAAAATCAAATTAATATTCAACATTAGTCTAACTTTTTAATTTGAATCAAATATTTACATGTTAAGTTTGACAAATAAGGAAACAAATTTTACCGCAAATATTATTTAAACAAAAATACGTTTTAATAAGAATCAAATTAGAACCAAATTTGGGTTAAAGCCGCAATTGTATCGAGTAAAAGTCGCATACAAAACACATTAACTTTTTATTAAAGTCTTATTTATAAATATTCTGCATCATGTATGGTTCTGGATCACATATAATCCACATAAGTTATCTTATTAAATACAAATTAAAACCATATTTGATTCGAAGTGTTATATGATCCACATAAGTGATCTAATTAAATTTAAATTAAAGCCCTATTTTATTGTGGATCATATTTAATCTACATAACTGATCTTAATAAGTGCAAATTAAAACTGTATTTAAACAAATATAATTTTAATATAAATCTAGGTTTAATTTAAATTTTACCCAAATTTAATATGATTTAATATGATTTTAGTTAGATTCATATTAGATCTTTTTTCGCGGGAAGTATTATACGTTCAAATTCTCGAAAACTAGCTTCTTTACTATGATCTCTCTTTATGTCGATTAATTCGGATAAAAATCTGCGAAGTCTTTCTTTCTGTCGCGATATTCCTGATCATAATCCTAGAGTAAAACTGTACAAAAGCTCTACGAAAGTAGCGATATTTTTCACGGATCTGGTTCGAGTCTCGGCTCTTGGGGAAGGTGCGCATGTAGAAAGAGTACGCCAACACAGTTTATCCTGCTAAATGGTTATCAATTTTCTATAAATTCTGTATTGTTTACACATAAATTATAGAATACCTAAACGTTTCTTTTTTTTGATGTCCTGTGAAATTGTACAATAGAGTTACAAATAAAGATAAAATCACACTTTACGTATAATCTCAGTCTTTGCTAATGTTACATAATAACGTGCGAAAGAACTAACAGTTAAACTATTTAAGAGGCTATTTAAGAATTTTAATCAAGATACTGGAAGCATAAAACTGTTCAGCTAGCTTTACACAAGATATTGGTCTTCTTCTTTATGAAATCGTCAAATTATGATTATGATACATTTCTACATTATCACCAGCATCGAATCTAATCTTATTTATCGTGATACTCTTGAGAAACTGTTAATCCATTGTCTTAATAAACTCGATCGCGGCGCAGAACTGCGTCCACCAATATTGTTCCTCTCCCTCCAATCGATTCCTGTAAAAACTGTCTACATATTAAACAGTCGATACAACGACGGCGGATTAGTCTGAAATTAAGCACACGTTAATAATCACTCTTCTTGCTAAAATCACATATTCTCTTTTCAATCGCATACCTTGATTATGACAGACCAGCACGGGAGTCAGATCGTTGGCAGCAGGTATGCCTCTTTCCGACACCATGGAGAGGGGATTCATGATGGTAGTCGCGCAACAAAATACACACTGCAACTTATCCCTAGGAGTCTTATAAGCCGATATCACAGCCAATTCAACCTGCGCCCATAACCAGGGACATTCGTAATGATAAACTTTTGAAATGCGTAGGTCCTTGTGATTTGGAGTTACGACCTTCGCCAACTTTTTGATGTGACCGTGAAGAAGCTGGTCCCTATATACATCTCCATCTTCATTTAGATAGTTATATTTAATTTTTCAATTAAAAGAATTAGAAAAACCGGTTTCCAGAAAATCGGTAACAAAAAACTATACACATAGTGGCACTCCCCGGAAAATTTTACCCCTATTTCATATATTTTTGGTAAAAATTCGGTTCAGGGGTTTTGGCTGGGCGTTGATGAGTCAGTCAGTCAGTCAGTCCAAACAGGGGTAGAATTTTCCGGGGAGTGCTATAAAGACCCCTGAACCGATTTTTTATCAAAAGTATATGAAATAGGGATAGAATTTTCTGGGGAGTGCTATGATGTGTACAGTTTTTAGTTACTGCATCTTACATTTACTTATACATTACATACAAAGATGATATTTATATGTAAACAGTACCTATCTAAGTGAGCTAATGTCGACAGCAATCCCTGACGACATCTGATTAAATATGCGATATAAGGAAATCGCTTTTGATAATCCTCTCGAAGTGATTTGAAGAGCTTTTTACATTCATCGTCATTAAATAGACGCACGCAACGTAAAGTTTCATGAAGATGAGCTATTAATGCCCTATAATATCCTGCAAGTTTATAGCTTCTGCCAATTGTAGTTGTAAAAACGCAACCAGTTTGTTTTCTTTCTGCGGCCAACAATGTCTCTGTAATAAAATTTTATATGCGAATATTTGAACATTAAGTAATTAAGTAATCCATTTAAAAAATCACACTTTGTTTTGTACGCCATGATTAAATACCTCTGAAGTATTTCATGGAATGTGTTGAAAGTCAGCAGTGCTAAGTACCATATACTGGGGAGACCGGGGCTAAAACAACGTACGGGGTAAATACGTCTAATCAAATATCTCGGAACCTGTATATTGTGCGAACTCGCTATTAACATTGTAAACGCTGCTTATGGTACCCATGTGACCAACGGAGTTTCGGCAGGTTACCTGCCGTGTTATGATTTTTACGAAGGCAAACGTGTTTTCGGAAGGTGAAAGTGAAATTTTCTGCGCGTGGAAATTTTGTAATATCTTCAATAATATTTGTTCTCCAAATCTCGAAGTACGTGATTATAAAGAGTAATGAATGTTGAACACGAATCCAGTGTAGTTTTTTCATTATCGTTGATGTCTAATATTTCGTGGGCGATCAAACCTGAAACTTGTGTTTGGGGCTAATCCGTCTGTAAGCACCCGGGGCTAATCCGCCTATTGCGCGCCGGGCGCACGACTTCAGCTCACGGCGATTTCAGGTTAGGTTGTGACCGAACACTTGATCTAGGATGCGTAGGACTTACGTTTAGATGAATTAAATTGGTCGCCACTGTGTTTTATAGCGCTTACACAGAACGCATCCCTTATGGAAAAATACACTCAACGTCTTAAAATTGGGTGTGATTTCGGACCGCCAATTGAAGATTAACCAATCAAAGATGTTGAAATGATGGTTAACCTTCATTGGCGGTCTGAAATCACACCCAACTTTAAGACGTTGAGTGTATTTTTCCATAAGGGATGTATCTCAATATCGCCGTGATACGAGACAGGCTTCCTTCCTTTCTTCCCTCTTTAATCAATTGATCTGCTGCTTGGCTCGTGTCGGACAATGCGTTTCAATGCCGTTAATAATCACTCGCGTCGCGTTAAGGACAATGGACAGGAAGTATTTAATAATTGAATATTTGTTTTATATTAACAATAACAAATATATATTCTCGGTTTGCACAGAGTACAACGAAAAGGTAAAATAATTACTCAGACGATTCTCGAACGTCGATCGGGGACTTTCCCCTACGATAATTCACGTACGCAATAATCAATACACGTTACAATAACGCGAAACTTCTCTTTCCCTGAGAATATAATCACGCAACGGAACTATGTAGAATTTAATCGGCAAAGTACGCACGATACGCACTCTCTCAACGATATTCGGGAAAGAACCTCGGCCCTCGGCGAGAGGCTCCTTATATACCCTGGTGCGAACGTACATCCCTACCAGGGTGGCACTGACCAATCAGAACTGTTTTCGCAGCTCGGATTTGCTTTCTCTTTCTATCATGTAGCTGACTTGTCTGAACGCGCTCAACGGTTTTCCGCTTGACATAAAACTTCAAGGGTATCGAATTACATAAGCTTTCTTTGAAACATGCCGACTCTACGATTTAATTAATTTCAGGAAGACGCGCAACTACATGAGAATATTATATTATCTTTCCGTTAAATAAAATATATAAAATATATATCCGTTGAATCGACTTCCGTTTCCGGTGCGATAGAGTGTGTCACGTAGCGGTTAGGTGAGGTATTTTAGGCAGTGTGTGAGAGCGTAGGAGAGTGTTGGTGGAGTTGTGGGAGTGAGAGGGAGAGAGTGGAGGAGCGAGAGTGTGTGTGGAAGTGGAGGGAAGGTGTGATTGGGAAGGTCAGAAGAGAAAAGGGCTCGGGAAACGGGTAAGAGAGCGGGTCGGGCAGGGAGTGCGCGAAAAGTTAAGAGGGGAGAGCGTCGAGCCGAGAGGCCCGAGAGCGGCCGCGGGCAAGGAGCACGCGAAATATAGACGGCACGCAGGCGGAGGAGGGAGACGGGCCGGGGATACGAACGATAGCGAGAGTAGAGGGGCGACTCGACAGAAGATTAGAGACGCGGGAAGCAGCAAGAGGCAGGGAAGAGAGCGTAGCACAGATAGAGGAAGAAGCGAGGCGTGAAGCAGGTAGAGAGGAGCGGAGAGAAGGAGGGCGGGATAGAGGGAATGAAAGGAGCCGTAAGTAAGGTTAAGGAAAAAGTTAGAAGGGGAAGTACGGGAAATCTAGAGGACTTGTGGAAAAGGAAGAGAGAGGAGTTGGAAAGGAGCGTGGAGGAAGAGAACGATAGCGTGTTTAAGAGGAGCAATAAAACGGTGAGGTCGCCTAAAATGGATTCGGGGATAGGGGGGAAGGAACTGAGCGAGATGATAGGGGATATGAGAGAGGAATTCAGGTCCATGAGGGATGAGCTAAGGGAGGCGTTCAAGGAGCAGAGCAGGAGGATGAGCGAGGAAATTGAGGAGCTGAGAAGGGAGTTCAGGGATCAGGAGAGAAGATGGAGAGAGGAGAGGGAAGAGAGTAAAAGGCAGAAGGAGAAAGTGGAGGAAAGGTTAAAAAGATTGGAGGAGAAAATGGAAGGGAGAAAGGGAGAGGAAAAGGAGGAGATAAGAAGTGGAAGAGTGGAGGTGGGGGAGAGAATGAGGGAGCTGGAAAGAAGGCTGGAAAGGAAGGAGAAGGAGGAGAAGAGAAGAAATATAGTGATTAGGGGGTTGGAGGTAAGGGAAGGTAGGAGGAGGGAAGAAGCTGAAAAACTATTGGAGGGAATAGGAGCCAGAGTGAAGGCGATAGAGGTGAAGAGGATAGGGGGGGATGCCGAGAAAGGAAGAGAAATGGTGCTGCTGAAGCTGGAGAGTGAGGAGCAAAAGTGGGAGGTCATGGAGAAAAAGAAGAGTCTGAGGGGTAGAAAGGAGAGAATTACGGAGGATTTGACATGGGAGGAAAGGAGGGTGAACTGGAAACTGAGAGAGATAGCGAGAAGAGAGGAGAGAGAGGGGAAGGAGGGTATGGATCAGGGCAGGGAGAATAAGAATAGAAAACATATGGTGGAGATGGGATGTAGAAGAGGGAGTGCTAAAGGATGAAAAGGGAAATAGAAGGAAGGAGAGCGGGGGAGAGAGGGAAGAGGAGAGAAAGGAGGTGAGAGAGGGAGAAAAAAGAGAGGAGGCGGGGGGAATAGGAAGTGGGGAGGATAGAGGGGAGGAAGTGGGGAATTGTAAAAAGGAAGGCGGAAGAGGCGAGGACGGAGGGAGGGGGAAAGAATTGGAGGATGGTGTTCTGGAATGTAGCAGGCCTGGAAAATAAAGATAAGGACTTTTGGGAGGGACTGAAGAAGGAAGATGTGGTAGGTTTTAATAGAGACATGGATAGGAGAAAAGGGATGGGAAAGAATAAGGGGAAGGTTACCAAAAGGGGTATGAATGGGGAGTGCAATTGGCGAAGAGAAAGAATAAAAAAGGGAGAGCGATTGGAGGGATGGTAATGGGAATGAGAAAGGGATGAAAGAGAAGGGAACGAAGATAGAAATTGATAGGGAGGGGATTATAGAGGGTAGGTAAGGATAGGGGAGGAGAACTGGAGTATAATAGGAGTATATGCGAAAAAGGAGGAAATGGAGGAGACCATACAGGAGTTGGGGTATAGAATGGAAGGAAAAGGAGAAAGAAGGTTTATGATAATTGGAGGAGATTTCAACGCGAGGACGGGACAGGAAGGCGGGAGTAGGGAGGAAGAAGAGGGGGGAGAGCAGGAGGAGGGTGGAAGGAAATCGAAGGATAGGAAGATAGACAGAGAGGGGAGGTTGTTAGTAAATTGTTTAGAGGAGAGAGGATGGGAAATATTTAATGGGAAGGTGAGAGGAGACGAGGAGGGGGAATTTACTTTCACAGGAGGAAGAGGAGATACGGTGATTGACTACATAATGGGGGGATGGAGAGGTAAGGGAGAAGATTGAGAGCATGAAGGTGGGAGATAGAGTGGACTCAGATCACCATCCCTTGGAGGTGGTTATAAGAAGAGGAAACGAGGAGGGAGGCGGAGGAAGAGGGTGGAAGAAAAGAAGCAGGGGAGTGTGGAACGAGGAAGGGGTAAAGGTATTCATAGAAAAAATAGGAGAAATACAGGAAAAAGAAGAAGAGATAAATAAGGAATGGGATGACATGGAAACAAAAATAGGTGAGGCGATAAAAGAGGTGGAAGAAGCGCTGAAGGGAAGGATGAAGGAGAAGAGGGGGTTGGTGGGACAAGGACTGCAAAGAAGCGAAGAAAGAGGCGAGAAGAAAGTTGAGGGAATGGAGAAAGGGAAGAGAAGAAGGCAGTGTGTACAAAGAAAAAAGAAAGGGGTTTAGGGAGATATGTAAGAGAAAGAAGGAAGAAGAGAATAGGAGATGGGAGAGAAAGGCAGAGGAAGCAAAGAGTGAATCAGAGGTCTGGGAGATAGTAAATAGGGAGAGAAGAAAGAGAAGGGGAATCGAGGAGGGGATTGAGGAGGAAGAGTGGAAAGAGCACTTTATGAAGTTGTTAGGAGGAGTAGAGGGGAGAGTGAGGATGGGGACGGAAGCGGAGAGGGAGGAAAAGGAAGGAGAGGAGGAAGAGGAGATAAGCATAGAAGAAATGAGAAGGGTTTTGAGGAAGTTAAAGGACGGGAAGGCAATGGGAAGGGATGGAATACCTAGCGAGGCATGGAAGAGTGGAGGGAAGGAACTGGAGAAGTGGGCGTGGAGATTTATCAACAGGGTATGGAAGGGAGGAGGTTGGCCGGATAACTGGAAAGAGGGAATAATTGCACCGATTGTAAAGAAAGGGGAAGGAAAAAGGGTGGAGGAGTACAGAGGGGTGACAATAATGTCGTCGTTATATAAGGTTTATACGGCCATACTAGCGGAGAGGTTGAGAGAGGAGCTAGAGGGGAAGAGAATAATCCCTCAAAATCAGACGGGTTTTAGAAGGGGAATGGGTACTATTGATAATATCTATGTGTTGAACTATTTGGTGAATAGAAGGCTGGAGAAGAAAGGGGGTAAATTGATTGCATGTTTTGTGGATCTGAAGGCGGCGTTTGACTCGGTAGACAGAGGAGTACTAGTAAAAGCAATGAGAGAAAGGGGAATAAGAGAAGGGCTGGTGAGAAGGACGGAGGAGATCCTGAGGGAGACGAGAAGTAGGGTAAGGGTAGGAAAC
>JASTWK010001187.1:35000-46026 GCA_030770225.1 Temnothorax unifasciatus
GCGGCGTGTCATCGCTGCCGTCAATGGAAATTGTGAATTGAAAGTGGTTGCATCGAAACTCGTATTCTGTGAGTCTCCTTCTTGGATAGGAGTAGAGGATCGTACATGGGATGGGATGGATTTTAATTCTGCTTTGTTTTTTATTGTTTCACGACCTGGCGTCGCCGCTCGAGTCTCCGCTCCCTGGCTCGGCCTCCTGGACATCGCTGTTGCTGGTAGTGGGACGTCAAACACGCATGGAACAGTCTGAGGTTTCGAAGGCGGTTTCAAGGTTTCCCTCGAGCGTGATTCTGTCTTCCCTTGCACGTGCGTCAGTTTGTATAGGAGGGAAATGGTACGCACGTACCGTCGCAAAACGGGTGTTTTGGCCGACCGAAAAGATGGCGGACCGTTGTTTTCGAGATCGCTCGCGCTCACGGCACGTCGGCGAGGTACGGCGAGGCACGGCACGGCTCTGAGATCCCGCGATTTCGGCGTGAGAGTTGACATGCCGCGCGCGCGGTAGATCGTCATTGTTGGTCGTTGTGTCAGTGACAGTCGCGCGTGTGACCGCATCGTCCAGTGTTCACCGCATCGTCTCGGCGTCATTGTCGCCGCCGTTGTAGTGGTGGTGGTGTCGGTGGTGGTGTCGGTGGTGGTGTCGGTGGTGGTGGTGTCGGTGGTGGTGGTGTCGGTGGTGGTGGTGTCGGTGGTGGGTGTGTCGGTGGTGGTGGTGTCGGTGGTGGTGGTGTCGGTGGTGTGGTGTCGGTGGGTGGTGGTGTCGTGTGGTGGTGGTGTCGGTGGTGGTGGTGTCGGTGGTGGTGGTGTCGGTGGTGGTGGTGTCGGTGGTGGTGGGTGTCGGTGGTGGTGGTGTCGGTGGTGGTGGTGTCGTGGTGGTGGTGTCGGTGGTGGTGGTGTCGGTGGTGGTGGTGTCGGTGGTGTGGTGTCGGTGGTGGTGGTGTCGGGTGGTCGTGGTGTCGGTGGTCGTGGTGTCGGTGGTCGTGGTGTCGGTGGTCGTGGTGTCGGTGGTCGTGGTTGTCGGTGTCGTGGTGTCGGTGGTCGTGGTGTCGGTGGTGGTGGTGTCGGTGGTGTGGTGGTCGGTGGTGGTGGTGTCGGTGGTCGTGGTGTCGGTGGTCGTGGTGTCGGTGGTCGTGGTGTCGGTTGTCGTGGTGTCGGTGGTCGTGGTGTCGGTGGTCGTGGTGTCGGTGGTCGTGGTTGTAGCCGTACGGAGGTGTGATATTCTAACAATTAACAATCTTAGTGTCACCGACACGGCCGCCACTCGGTTTTTGTCCCGTTTACCGAGAACGGATTCATTAACCGCGATCCATTCGGAATACGCCGTACCTTACTGATTCCCCTTTTACCCCCTTTTTGTTGCAGATTTACCCCGGATGTCGCCGGATCTCGGATCACGCGGCTTCTGGACCACGCCGCAGGGCTCCGACTGTGCACCGCCGTTTTCTCGTCCCTGGATCGTCGCTGGGCCTTGGATGGATCTCCCCGGACATACGTAGGACCGCCAACCGGTAAGTATCAGGATCAGGGTAAGATTATGAAGGTAAGTAATTCTCACTGACTCGACTCTGAATTTGTTTTAGGTAAAAATTATAGTATATTTTCCTTTTCAGAAGTACAAGTTTCAAAGTTTTCACGCGACTATCGCGGGATATTCGTCCCTTGGTTACGCAACGCAAGATTCTAAGTCAACTAAGAACGCAGATTGTGTTATCTCGGTGGTTGGCTGAGGAACGAATTCCTCGAGAGGGTCTCGTTCCTCCCCTTTTATACCCTACGGCGTTATACCCTGCCCCGGGGTAGCCACGCCCCTGGCAACCAATGTTCGTCGTCCGCGTTCGGAATCCGACTTCCGCATTCCGCATCCCCGCATCTGGTCGCCATATGCGGGCGCGCAAAACACAGCCATAAATTCGTCAGACTTTGACAGATACCTGGCTTCCGCCTACCTTCCAGAACGTTCTTGTTGCCATGCGAAACTCACTTCCTTAGTTTCGAGAACTTTCGTTGTTAGTCATACTAATTAGTTTTAATTATGATTTTCTTGGGAAGTGTGTCTCGCATTTACATTTAAGGCTCATCGTGACTCGCATTCGCCGCCTCCCGCGGTGGGATCACTTTTCTGCGCCTTTTTAGCGTGGTCATGCTCGCGCCGTTCCTGTTTGGTATTTCCGGATTTTTTCGATTGGGATAATAAATTTTCGACTCCCCTTTTCGGACCACCCGGTTTTCCGTTGCGTCGGAATGCTTGGTTTGGCCGCTGCTCAGGCCATCCGTATGTTCGCACGTTTCGCGTGTCCGCATGCCCTGATGGGGCCTATTCTGTCGATTGCATGGTTGGCCATGCTCCCGGCGCTTCACCTGTCGGATTGTGGATTTGTTCTTCGTATCCTTTTATCTGCTCTATTTTAGCTCGATTCGCGCTGGTACCCTGACCCCTGGGTCCCTCCGTTTGCTTGGGACACTGGCCATGGTTCCATGGTCCGTTCCCGCGTTCGCGTGGTTCGCCTTGCCGCGGCCGGTACGCCAGGCACTTATCTCGCGCGCAGTCAATGGTCTAGCCCGCCGTTTCGAACTACCGTCGGTAAGTGCGTTTCCTTCTTCCCGAGGGAAACTTACCATGGTGATCGGGGTTACCATATGTGATAAATTTGCGTAATTATTGAGTCATGATAACTAGGTAATCGCCCTTTTATTCGGGTCTTTTTTATCGAGAATATTTATACGGTAAAAGGGCGGTTTCGCAACTAAAAGAAAACATACTACTTAATAGAAAACAAAATGTGTAGTGTCCTTTTATTTGACACATTTACACTCGCGCTATATTTTCAACACTCCGCATTTCTCGCGGTTAACCAAATAATGTTATTGCTCAGCACTTAAACTCCGGGCGCGACCATTGCAACAAATTGGGATTTTCCCAAAGAAAAACTTAATTTCTATGTGACGCGGCACTAAACCAACATAAAAAATAACTTAACTTTGAATTATTAACGCTTAACCTAGGTCCTCTTACGTCTAAGTGTCTTTTATTTACACGCTGGTCCGGATACGCTCTCCGTCCATCAACGCCGCTCTCTTCGTCTCATCGAGGGGGGAGTAAATGTATCCGGCTCCAATCCCGGCACCTTCCGGAATGTTCGCTTCTCCAAACGTCTCGATTGCTGCTATTCTCGGGCGGGCACCTCTCCTTGTTGTCTGGGAGGCGCGAGTCAGCCGTCGGTCTCATTCTCCCCGTCACGGGGTATAGCGCGGTCCGCGCGAGTCCTCGCTAAACCGCCCATTTGAGGCCGTTCGGCGTCTCGCCTCTCGTTCGTGGCGTGCATCCCTCCTTACGGCCAGGTCCTCCTCGTGTTCTATCGAGAACACCTGGCTGATTCCTGCCGTAGGCTTCCTTTTCGCGCCCGTCGGTTGGAGGGTCTTCCTGGCTGGTTGTTGTCCGTGACCGTCACCTCGTGACGTGTGGTAGGCGAGACACCGCCCTCTCTTCGTCCTCGCTGGAGTCGGAGTCTGTGGATTCGATCCAGCGTGCTCTCCTTTTTCCTCCCCGTTTTCCGGTGCTTGTGCCTGGTATGGATGGGTCAGCCTCAATTACCAGATGCTCCGGCCGAATTTCCTTGCGCGCGCCCTTGGTCCTCGGGATCTCCCGTGCCTCGGTGCTCACGCTGTCGGACATACCACGCTCTGCCGTGTCACTCTCTTTCCCGCTTCCCTGGTCGTCGCGGTGTTCGTCGATCTCCTGGCCCTCCGGCGCACTTTTCTCCGCCGCGTCCTGTTCGTCATCTTGTTCGTCGTGGCCGTCGTCCTTTTCCTCGCTGCCCCCAGGCTCCTCCTCGGTGGCCGATGGCGGGGTCCTCGTTTTCGCGGTGATAACTAGTCTATCACCTTCTATGTCCGCAGTTATGCGGAACGGTATCTGGTTTGCCGGATCCTCGTATTTAACGGAGATTCCGATTGTGACCCTGGCCACGGTGGCTCCCGTTTCCGGATCGCGCACTCTCAGATTGCGACACTCCCCCATGGGGATGCCTTTTGCCTTCTGTAGTCGCGCGATCTTCTGGACGATGATTTTGGCCTTCTCCTTCTCCTCCAGCGACGGTGGTTCCGCTGGACTGGCCAATGCGATTTTTTCGCCCAGGCACATTACCCGCTGAATCGCTTGGCGATCTTCCGCGGCTAGGATGCGCTGGTCCAGTAGTTGGAGGATTGCATCCTCCTTTGCGGCTAGGCTCGGCTGCTGCTGTTCCATCGTTCGTTGGTTGCTCGTTGTGCCGTGTGTGCGGGACACTGTACTCCGAACGATTGTTCGCGTATGTCTCGTCTTGCTCGCCGATGTGCGTCTCACCCCCACTCTTCGGTCTATGGTCCGTTCACGACGGTGGTGGGCTCGCGTAGTACTACGGTGTTTACATTGCCCGCATTCCATGAGTTGTTTACCTATCTTTGTGGCTCGATGTTTATACGTTGTGCCGCATTCTTTTCGGTATACCGGGTGTCTCGATTTGGTGACTCTTGCGTTGGTGTTATAGCTTGCCCGCGAAGTGACCTTGTTGGTGAATCTCCCTCGTTGGTCCCTTTCTCTCCTCAGTGCTCGCACTCTGGCACGCCACCGTAGGGTTCTGGGGTTGCGGGGTTCACGCGCGTTGCTCCTTTTGCGTCCTTTTTTACCGTTACTCCCCGTCATTTTCGATGTTCCGGGTGTGTTTTTCTCGCCATTTTCGCGAGTATTTATTTGCTCTACGGTTACCTCGTGGCAAATTATGACGCTCATCTCATGTTCTTCCGTTTGTTTCAGGTCGTCGTGGGACTTATCTTCCTCCATTGGGATGGCTCCTTCGTCAGCTTCCGCCCCGTCCATGTTAACGGATATCTCACGTGGCTGTGGTTCCTCTCCCATCGGAATTGGTTCATCGCGGTTTTCGACATCATCGTCGTCCTCGTCGATGGACATCTCGCTCACTGGGGTAAGTACGCCATTTTGTCTTGTCGTTTTTATGAACACCTTGCCATCTTCCCTTAGGCTACTCTGCCCTTGGAGTCCTTGGCAAAAGTCCTCGTAGTCGAGTGTGGAGGTGTCACTGTCGTTTGGGTCAACCCACATGGCGTTTATTGTTATCTCTTGGTGTTCCTCCAGCACTTCTATCTCACTACTGTCACTTCGGCTTTGCTCTACCACCGCGTACTCGTTTCGGGTTCGGTCGCGTATCCCCACTCTTTCGATCCCTTGTGCCACCTCTCCGGTAGATTCACCATTCGTATTCGGTGGCCGGTCGCTCTCGCTTTCGGATAGGTTTAGCGGGAATCTGTCGCGCCTATTCGGGTAGTGTCTTCCCCCACTACTGGTATCCCTTCCATCAGAGTCGCTGTCGCTCTCCGTTCGGTCGTGGGCGTGTCCATCCTCTTCTTCGCTCACTTCCGAGTCGTCGGTGGTCCCTTCTTCTTGGGATTCCGGTTCTGGTTCGTATTCGTCGCCTGCGTAGCTGTCGTCATCGTCCGACTCCCCGTCATTCCTGGGTCCGTCATATCGTTCGTCCTCGCGCAGCATGGCCGCCCGTGTGGCTTCAACCGGCGTGCGTTGAATATTCCCATGGTTTGGCCATCCATATCCTCGATCATGTAGGCGTTCGGACGTATTATGCTCTGAACCCGGTATGGTCCCTCGTACACCAGCCGGATTTTCCACGCCAATCCTCGTTTGGCGTCCGCCTTCCGGTGATGTTTCACCCACACGCGCTGTCCTTCGTGGTACGCGGCTGTCCCATGCTTGTCCGCCTGGATTTTCCGCTTGCGTGCTGCTGCCGCTAGGCGTTGTCTCGCCTTTTCGACCTTGTCGGCCCATGGTTGCTGGTTCTCCGGATCTTCTCGGGGAATCAGTACGGGGTCTATCGCGCTAAGGTGGCCGTTTTCGCCGTTATTCAGTTCGATCGGGGTATACCCGTGCGACGCGTGTCTAGTGTGATTAATCACCTCCTCCGCACGGCCAATTACCCTATGCCACGCATGCTGCCTATGACTTGAATAGGTCCTTATAATCCGCCCTAACTCGCGCATGACGCGTTCGACCGGGTTGGATTGCGGATTGTATGGGGACGTTCGTTTCACCTCGAATCCTTTTTGGTCAGCGAATTCACGCCATCGATCGGCCTTGAATTGGCCGGCATTGTCGGTTAATATCGCCTGTGGGACACCTACTTCCGCGAAGAATCCGTTTTCCAGATTCTGCACTATTGTATCGAGACGCTGGTCTCGCATGGGGAATAGTTTGACGAATTTGGAAAACTGATCCATTACCACCAATACGTATTTATAACCATGATGGGTCGTAGGTAATGGCCCGAAAATGTCTAATGACAATGTTTCGCCCGGTGCCTCAGGCAATCTATAATATTGGGTTCCCACAGTCGGTTTCGTATAATACTTGGTGGCTTGGCACGTTTCGCACGAAGCCACTACGTCGCGCGCTATTCGCGCAAAGTTCGGACCGTCGAAATAGCGTTTCAAGAAGTCGTACGTCTTATCTGTTCCGAAATGGACCAATAACTGGTGCGCGTTTCGCGCGATTCTCCACGTTACTCCGCGAGGTAATGCAATTTTTTCCCCGTTTTCGCGGTTAATTCTTATTAATCCGCCACGTTCATATACTCTTTCCGGATGGTTCTGTTTTGCTTCTTGGAGCGCTACTTCGCTATCTTGTGCATTTCTAATAACCTCAATCCACGCGTGTGTATCTATTCCCTGATTCTCGTCGCGTATCAAGGCTATCCGTTTGGTTATCTCATTAGTCGCGTCCGCGTTCACTGCCTTTCGCGAGAGCGCGTCTGCTATCTCGTTCTCTCTCTCGGCAAATGGACTATCTCTAGGTCAAGGTCATTCTTGTAGGAACGCGAACCAACGTGCGATTCTTCCGTTGTTTTGTACGCAAGTGCTAAGGAATTTCAAGGCCTGGTGGTCTGTGTGTACGCGCACGTGTCTGCCTAGCAACAACGTGTGCCACTTTCGCAACGCCCATACCAGCGCTAAACATTCTAACTCGGTGACGGTGTAATTATTTTCCGCGCCCTTCAAACTTCGACTCGCGTACCCTATCGTCTGTCGCACTTCCGCGTTCGCGTCTCCGCTGTATTGGTACAGCCTCGCGCCTAGTCCCGTCCGTGCCGCGTCCACGAATATCCCGTAACGCGCGTCTGGTCGAAACAAATATAATTCTGGCGCTTCGCGAAATGCTTGCTTGATGTTTTTAAATGCGTTCTGGCGTTCGGATGTCCATTCGAACTTTTGCCCTTTTTTAAGTAATTCTTCCAACGGCTTGGTCATCCTTGCGAGATTTCTGATGAAACGCCGATCCCAGTTCACCAATCCTAGGAACGACTGTAACTGTTTCTTTGTCCTCGGCCTCTCAAAACCCTCGATCGCCATTCTAGTCTCTTCATTTATCTCGGCCTTAATTTCGTTAAACGTATGTCCTAGAAATTTAATTTCTTCACGCAGGAACTCACATTTGGCTCGGTTTAGTTTAAATCCCGCGCTTTCCAACTTTGACAACACCCATTCAAGGTGCATCAAGTGCTCTTCCAATGTGTCGGATGCGATCAGCACATCGTCTAGGTAGACCAGCAGGAACTCCTGGTCCCCCAACGTTCCGTGCATGGCCCTCGTGAATGAAGCACCTGAGGTCTTCAGGCCAAACGGCATACGTTTAAAAACGTACGTCTGCCCGTCGAACATGAATCCGGCGTATTGCATTGATTCCGGTGTTAGTGGAATTTGCCAGAAGGCATTCGTTATGTCCAAGGTCGTGAACCATTTCTTCTTGCCTATGCGCCGAAATACCTCTTCGATGGTTGGTGGTTGAGCATGGTCATTTTTCATCTGTTTGTTGATCTCGCGTGCGTCGAGGCACAGACGAATGTCACCGTTCTTCTTGATAACAACTACCAAGGGATTGACGTACTGTGTCGCTTGTTTTCGTACGATGCCCTTGCTCTCAAGATCCCTGATATAATTCCTGACCCGTTCCATATGGATCTCGGGTATTGGGTACGTTTTCCGTTTATATGGCCTAGTCACGTTCATTTCGATTTTATGCTTATAATTGTTGATTAGACCAATTTCGCCGTTGAACAACTCAGCGTGGTTGTTCAATATTTCTTGCAATTGCGCCTCGGCGTCTTCGCGCCTCATGGCGTTCAATCGTATTATGGGGTGTATCGTTTTTCTGAACCTCACGTCGATTTCGTCGTCGCACGCTAATTCCATGCGATATTTGACCAAGAAGTCGATTCCTAATACGATCTCGTATGCCAAATTTCCACTATGAAGAACTCGTGGGTATATCGTTCGCCTTTATATTGAAAGTTAATGCGCACTTTGCTCGAAATAACGGCCCTCTTTCGGAGAACGCACCTCTCAGGGTGAATTTTTTTATGGGTAGTAGTTCCATCTCCTCGTCTGCCTCGCGTAGCTGTTGGTAAAACGCACGCGTCATCGCGGTGACTTGCGCCCCCGTATCGATCAAAGCTTTTGTCTGGCAACTACCAAACCTCATTTGAATCATCGGCACGTCCGTTTGGTCGTACCGTTTACTCTGCTCCTTCGCCATGTCCTCCGAGTCGAGCTCCTGGACAATCTCGCGCGTCCTGATAATATTCAGTGGACTTTCGCTCCCCGAATTTTCATCCTCTTTGGTTGCTGTATTTGTAATTGCGCAACATGTTTTTTCGTCCGCGCTGTACTGTTCGTCCTCACTCGATTCGACATGATCGCTACCTTCGTCTTGATCGGGTGTCACGGGATCATCCGCGTGACTTACGGCCGTTATCGCCGCCAATTTTCGCCCTTGGTCGCGCGTACTCCCCCATGACCTTTAGGATACGCCGTCGACTGTTTGGCGTCGTGGCCACGCCTCGCGCCATTCTCGCGCTCGCGCGTGTATTTTGTTGTGTTTCGTTTGCTGTCGTCGTCTCCGCTATCCGGAAGCTCGACGGTGTCGACCGCGCCTCTGCGCCTCGCCTCCGGCGAGTCCGCCCTCCGCCAGCCCGTCGATTTCTTATCCGACGATCGTGCCGCCTGGCTCGCCGTGTCGCGTCTGGTGGAGTTGTTTTGACGTCCTTCACCCCGTCGGTCGTTCGCGCTTCCGCGCTTGGTCGATGTATCGGCCATTTTGTTTGGGTTTTGCCGCGGCCGTACGTTGCTTTATCGTAGCCGCCCTGGTTTGCGCGACGCGCCTCTCCCCGCAGTCGTCGCGTTTCCCTCTCGTTTTCCAACGTGTCCAACATTTCCACCATGTCGTTCACTGTTTTTTACAACGGATGGCCTTAATTCCCTGGCCACATCAGCGTCGAAGTGTTCACGCACGCACCGTCTGAACGATCTCCTCGTCCGTCATAGGTGGTAGCAGCGTTTTTGCCTGGCGCGCCACTCCAACGCGTATTCCGCCATCGACATATTTTCTTCGCTGGCCCTGTACTTGCCGAAATATACGCGCTGTCTAAAGCGCATCTGGGCTTGGCAGCCCCAATATGTCTGTGTGAATAGGCGCTTGATCTCGCATATGTCTTCCGCTTGCTGCAGCTCATACCACTGGCTCGCTGCCCACGCATACAACGTCCAAAGTAATGTAGCTGTTCGTCCTCCGGCACATTTTCGTATATTGCCAGTTTTTCGAACTTTTGCAAGAACCTTATTGGATTCTGCTTATCGCTTTTTCCAAAATATTTCAGCTCGTCGAAAGGGTTTTTTATCCACCCTCCGCGTGGAAGTCTTACCTGCAGCGGTAGCATTTCCATTGGCCCATTATGTCGCTGATGTTCGTCGTCGTAGCTCCGGGAGCCATTTTTTTCTCGGCTTGGTCGGCCGATAGCTCGCGTATGCTGCGATTGTGATCGGCGAACTCGCGATTCTCGCCGTCGCTTGTCTCATCTGCTCCAACTGCTCGGTTATGTGTCGCATCATCTCCGCGAATTCGGCGTTTTGTCTTGCTAAAGCCGCCAATGTCGGTACTTCTCTCGCCCGATCGGCATCATTGCTCAAATTCAATACCTGGTCGGCACCTTGGGTTTGGGTCCGCCGGTATTCTATTTTCGTCGGCCATTGTATTAACGTCGGTGTTTAGCGTTCTGTTCGCCACCGTTGTTCGGAGTCCGTGCGATCGCGTATGCTGTCCTACCGGGAATGCTGCAATTTGGCATCCCCGATGTCGATTTCGACCGCCGTCCTCCGCCTCGTTTTTTGGATTTGGGACCCGTTTTGTAACTTTATGGTCCTCCCGTTATTTATAATCCGCGCGTTTTGCTCGTTTCTTGAATTCTGTGGAGCGCGCCACACCCATACGTTTCCTTTTCCGCGTTTGTATTAACCGCGCTTTGGTCTGCGTTTCGGTTACGCGTGTAGGTTAACGCACGTTGTTACGACGTTTTCGCGCCTCTCACTGTTTAACTATTCGTTTCGCGTTCACACGGGAATTCTCCTTTCGGCCCGATTTGTTTTCGCACCGCCACTCGCGGTGTCGATTCGGGTAATTGGTTTGTATAATTTTACGTTTTGCCACTCGATTTGTGGGCTTATTTGACCCCTTTTTACGTTAGCACACCGCTCCTACAGTGTAACGGGTGTCTTTGTGTTTCGGAGTATTCGCTCCTTTTTATTTTACTGCTCCGCTCTCGCGTTCGCGTCGATTCACGCCGAACATCCGTGTCCTCTAACGCGATTGTGTTTCGACCGCCGGATCTGTTGGTCCCGCGATCTCGCGTTATTCGTGGCGCACGTTGTTGCGATATTCGTTGACGCGTGTGCTTTCGTTATTACGCTACTTCGCGCTACAGTTCACCACATTCTCCTTAGCATCTTATAAATTTGGCGTACCGTTTTCGTTTCGCGACCTTTGCTCGACGTTTCGGCTAAAGGCCCGATGGGTCACATCGTACGCTTTGCACCGAATTGTGTTTGCCACGGTTACCTATACCGCGACAAAAAAAACTCGCGTCTTACTTCGCACGCAGTCGTTTCACGTTCCCACCGAATTGCTCTTATT
>JASTWK010001188.1:0-45158 GCA_030770225.1 Temnothorax unifasciatus
TACTATATTTGTTAGGTAAATACTAACTCAAATACGAAACTCGATCTAAATACCTAAAGCTTTGGGCTTGTAAGAGAATTTTTTTTTTACTAGACTAATGAATGATAGATAATAATGGAAGTTTTGACGCGTGATATTATGTTGATTACGTATTTTTTTTTCCTCTACGTTTTCCTTTTGTCACTTATAGTTTAAAGCAACTGACGAGCAGCCCGCTTGTTGGGAAGTAGTAAAAATACGTCACGCGAAAAGGTCCGATCGCAGTCGCACACAGTTGGGACCGAAACCGTTAGGTTTAGTTTTCGACTCTTCGAGGCACGGTTTCTCTCACGTTTTGCGTACTTTCCAATATTTGCTCGACCTTGCAAGCCATTCGGTATCGTCGAGAACTTGGTCACCGCGCGCGCGGCAACCATTTTTAACATTGCGAGAAACTTTCGAATAACATTCTATGTTAGATACATCTTACGATCAAATAGATCGGAAGGAAAACCGAAGGACTTTCCGAGGAGAAAAAATTGAAACACGATAGTGCATTCCGACGGACACGAAAGAGAAACATCATATTTCTGCTAAATTTTCCTTAGCTGTATGATGATTCGTTATAGTCTCGATATAAGTGAGTAATAATAAATAATATTTATTTATAATACATTTTAAAAATACTTTTAATGTATTTATAATGCTTAATTTTACGAGTATAATATTTGAATTACGTGGCATGATATAAAACACTTTTACAGCAGGAGCTTGTTTCCAAACTTTTTTTTCACGACTGCAGAAAATGAATTATGATAAAATAGGATTTAGTTAGATTTTTCTAAATTGCACACATTAAGGATTTAACCTTCGGATTTAACAAAAAATTTTTATTTTGATATACATGTATGACTGCACATCAGTCTACTCAATGGCTCAATTAACCGAATATATAAATAGCGTACATAGCGACAATAAAAGAATTAAAGAGTGTAGGTGTGGTGTGTTTGGGAAATGCAATATAATGAAAGAACGCTTTCTAGTAATGAAGTACTGTGATAGAAATGCAAGAATATACCTACTGTGACATTTCTTAATGAAATTTTGTATAACGTCGCGAATCGTAATAATTGCGTTTGTCATCATTGTCGCTTAATAATTGATTAAACAGATTTTCAGTTCGGGTATATAAGCCCGCAACGACGTGACGGTGTAATTATAATCAAAATTTGCAATTGCGCGCTGCTTTAGGTCACAGTTGTCTCCATAATGAATGATTTCCCAGCGGGATTTGAACGATAGCTTATAAGGGATTGCGAAATGAAATGCGATGCACGTGCGTGTGTGCGCATATACCATGGCACGCATGTCGCGTCGCTATTACCGTATGAATGATTAACAATGTGGTTTTTCGTTGGTTTGTCGTCGTCCGACGATTAATTTTACATTCGTTTATTTATTCCATCGCTTTGGCAATCATAATTGGAAGAGGGTCACTAAAATAGATTTTAGTAAAAGATCAACGATATTTACTTAACAATAAAAATAACACACATACGCTTGATAATACCAAAGCTAAATTATGAATTACACGGCCAATTTTCGAGCAAAAGCAAAAATAGATGTTGGTTTAAATATAAAATTTATTAAATAAAAATAACAATCGTTTACGTTCCAACTTACTTAGTCTTCGTTCCGAGTCAAATCGATAAAATTACATTAAGAGGAATAAGAAAAAATTACGTAGAAATATAAAATTAAAGTCATAAAAATATAATTAAATTAATTTGTTAAACGCATTATGTCGAAACAGAGATTGAGAAACAATGGCTGATGGTCAGTCTTAAATATAGAAGTCAAATGTTAACGGTGATTAACAGTGTGGTTACAAAAAAAATTGTAAATCACAATCAATAAAAAGTTATAAAAATTTTCGTCGTTGGTAAAAGCGCGAAATTGAAGTTCCATGTTTAAAATAAGTCCAATGTGATGTGTAAACCGACCCATTGGTCACTATATGAAATACAAAAAAACAAAATGACTAACCAGAGGCAAAATATAAATAAAATGAATGAAAGATTGAAACTTACATAAAAGTGGTCAATGGATAAAAAAGATTCTAACAATCAACCAAAGGCCTCTCATCTATATGATTTTGTGTGAGAGACTGACGCAAAACGTGAGATTATCATTATGTCCAGGAAAATAATATAAACAAAATGTTTTTTGGATCTCATGTTTTGTTTTGACTGTATTAAAAGCTTCCCTGAAAATATCGAGATAAAAATCGATATTTACTTAAATATAGCCTGGCAACAAACGTATTAACATATTCCAAACGATCGAACCGTTTAATTCAGTAAATGCGTAATTTTATTTAAAAATATTACAAAATTGCTCGCATCGCTCAGAAAATAATTAATCATGCATTAATCACTTGGAGTTTATAGAAGGAATTTTATAAAACCATGTGTATTTAAAAAATTGTATACAATATAGTAACGGTCATATACATACTTTTATTGTTAACATTATCAAATTTTTTATGAAAAGCTGTTTCAAAATGATACGTTTTATATACTTATAACTTTCAAGAAAAAAAAAAACTATTGATAAAAACGTAAAAAAGAAACCAGTAACAAATCATAGCCATTATTACCACCACGATTTTAACGTCGATTCTAACGCACTGACTTTAATAGATTATTTAGCTACGACGACGTCCATGTGCTTCTTTTTTCAATCAAATTGTATAGCCAGAATTTTGAATTACCAGCGCGAGCGAATTGGTCGTACGCTCGCCTTCGTTCATCTTCTATCTAGCCTTAAAAGCTAGTATCGACTTTATAGAACGCGAGATTAATCGCCGTCCTCTTATCTTGTCCGCTCGGTTACGCCCCGATTCGCTTTTAACTGTCGTCGTTGAAATGCACGGCCGTTTTCAAAAATCCAACGCTTCAGTCTCTGAACACGCAGATCCGAGTGTTAGATTTCTATCTCAAAGTTTCATTCGACAATTTTATTTTGAGAAACATCATTCTGGAAAAACAGAAATCTGTTTAATCTGGTAATGATTAATATGGAAAGTGAATAACATTAAATCGCGTTGGAATGATAGAATGTCCCTCTTTCACTGGATCGTAAAAGTTCCTAACACGTAGCGCAGGATTCTAAAATCCTTTTTACCATTTTGTTTCGACACCCATCCGTTTGCACAGTTGTTTTCCCACGTTAATTATGCAAAAGTTGAATAAAGCTCGTTGCCGTAATGCGACGTTTCGTCGTCACCATGATATTTAATTATAGCCGTAATTAGCTTAGAACATATACAAACGCGAAGAACACATGTGCGTTCGAGCGGCCCGTTCCTAATTACGGCTGCCGACTTCCTAATTCAATATTGTTTCTACCGATATCGCATTAGATCTTAGGATAATCGGAAATTACACGTCCCACGTTATCCGCCAATATTACGTCATTATGTACCAGATTTTGACATAGGAATTTGGGGCAAATTTCGCAGCTTGACTGCGTTGTGGCTGCTCAAATATGCATGATCGAGGTTAAATCGATCATAAAATGTGATATTAATTGTTTCAAAAATAATAGTTTAAATTAATATTTTTTATACATTCTTTGTATATTACTACATCAATTAAAGAAATTGCCATTTAAGGACCGGGCTGGATCTTGGTAGCTTAATATAATAATATTCTATAAATTTTGTATACTTTTTTTTAACTCAGTAACTGCGCGCCGATTTTTATCGGTCTTTAAAACACAGCTTTTTGTTGAAACAATAAATTCACATATTTAAATCGATACTCGATTTAACTTTATGACGCTAATAAACATTCTTCTTAAATTACTGTAAAGAATTTATTGCGAAAAATATTTATCCCAGCCAGAGTTTAAACCTGAATTTCCCTACATTCCTTTACCAATTCGACCATTGAGGTATTGGTGATATTTATCGCAATAACCGGTTAATAGTAGGAAAAACATCTTTTTACAGGCAACATATATAAATATTATTAGCATCAAAAAGGAAAATCGATTATCGATTTGAATGTGTGGATTTACTGACAACAAAAAGCTGTGCTTTAAAGACCGACAAAAAATCAGTTTACTGAATTTAGAAAAAATATACATTGTGCCGTTCTTTATATGTTTCATTTTTAATCATTTGAGCCTTTCAAGATTAAAATATACAAAATTCGCAGGATATTATTATTAGACCACCAAGATCCAGCACGGACCTTAAATGGCAATATCTCTAATTGTATACTACATCGGTCTTGTTTTACTTATTATTGTTTAATATTCCTTACTTCATGTCCACAATTTCCTTGCTTTTGTGAAGCACAGTTTTTTAATGTACCGCCAAACGCAGTTTGCATTTTTAATAAAAAATTGCATTTTTTAATTTAAATATATATATTAAAAATACGTTTTTACGTTAAAATGATACACGTTTCAATATTTATATTTTCTCAATTTTGCGTCGAATACGTTTCCTTAATTTAACGAGTGCTGCGGGAACGTTATATAGTAAAAAAATAAGTCACACAAAAACTATAATTTGTTCGATGTTTGAGAACGTTTCTCCCAATATAGAACGCAACGGTAGAAAAAGTAAAAAAAATCATTCCTCTCGCAGTCCAGTAATTCCATTTTTCTGCTGTGTGTGCGGAAAAAGAAAATAAATAAAGCGCGAGCACACCGCATTTTTCATGCGACGCAGATTTCAACAATCGCGCGCTTTTTCTTCACATCATATATTTTATGTATAGTGACGACCTTATTTAAATACAACGAAGGCGTACTCGAGATTAATCCCTCACCTTATGTTATCCTCGTCGACGAATATTATGACTCCCCTGGCGTTGTGCTTCGAGCTCAGCCGTTCAATTATTCTATCGAAGTCCTCAGTCTTGGCGTTTCTCAGGATCTTCTCGCTGACTGCGACACAGATGTTGTACTCCGACGAGAGGGCAATGAAACTGGCGATGCCCTGAAAATAGAGTTTCAGCCGCAAATAAATTGCCCGTCCATCCGATAAGAAATCGAATTTTAGCGATAGTATACGTGCGAGTCTGTTTTCTTGCCAAACAATTGGAATACAGGCGAAAAATACGATGTCTGAGGCGCATCTACCGGCTCATATATTTACATACTCATTTATCATTGACGATAAATCCACGAAATTTGCATGAGATATCGCGGCCATTAAGTAGCAGGCTGTTGTTCGTGGTGCACGAAGAAAATGTAAGGCAGCGGTAAGTTTCTGCACTCTCAGAGAGTCTTTTACATTTTTACAAGAGAAGTTTATTTCGCAGTTTATTCATTTCTTTTTACATTTTATGCTAATTAAACAAATATTGTATCAATTTCAAATGTAAAGTCTGATTCAATTTAAATTCAAAAAAATTTGCAGTGCAGTTCTGTGAGATTTGAAACAATTTGATATTAAATTGTTGACAGTCTTAAATTAGATTTCGAACAATGCAAATAAATTTTGTTATATCGTATTGAGAATCGAGAGGTTTAGTTAGTTGAATTTAACACGCTTAACATTATAAATTTCCTCTATCGACATAATCTATCCGTGCAGTTGCCAATGTACAATTGTCGATCCGAAGCGTCGAGATACGACGCGACAATCACCCAGATGAGCTCTGCCTGTCTCGCACATTTCTCGCCGAATGGTATATACACGCAAATAGATACGTCGATCTGGGCTCGTCTGTCTTCGCGATAGCGCCTATGTTTCGTGATATATTTCCGCTGTGTATACGTGGTGGGTGGAAACAAGAAAAGACGACCGAAGAAAGATGTGGGACGCACCGAACTGCAACCGCAGGTGTTATCGGCGTCTGTTTCACGGCGTAATAAAAATCGTCGCAATTTATTACGGTGCGCCGGATGAAAAATCATCCTCGCAATATCCGTACCCGCGCTACAATGATTATACCGTTCAATAATCCTCGACATTTCCACGATTCTGAATGGGTAAATTTAATATTCCATGGTAATAAATGCAGTACCCTGATTGAAAGTACGTTGATTACATGAATCCTGATTATCCAAATCGACTGAATGCGAAATCACTACCTTTTGTACTTTTTTTAATAATCTGAAAATATTAGCTTATAGTTCTTACATTTAGTTCTTATACTTTATTTTATATTTAAATCTTATTTAACTTTTAATTATAATATTGCATTAACCTACAATTTTTTTTTCCTTAATTCAATCAATTAAATTTTCGATTATTTATTCTGATTACTGTTATTCGACGTCATTGCAATAAATGAGCCTGCAAAGGTCTTATTTCTTTGACAATGACCAGGAACTAATTTTCTATAAGATTAAGACTTTCTTTTATAGTCTATCGTAAGAGTGATTAGCTAAGAAAGCGGAAATTGGTGAGACTACCCCAGACTACCCGACACCCGCTGTGAAATAAAAGGTTACAATTGTATTAAAGTTAAGTCTTCTTCAATTACAATACATTCAAGTACAATCAACTTTGCTGTACTATTCACTCAGTTATGCGAAAAGTGTTGACGTAAATTTTCCGAGTTCGCAAAAACCGTTTTATTTTTAGTGGCTTAAAATTATTAATCTCTTGATATTTTCTCTAAGAAACAAATTAAAGTTAATTTTATAAAAAATTTTTATAAAAAATGAAACTTTACAGTATATACCTCAATGTGCGTGCAATAAAATAAAATTACGTGCAAAAATTGCAAAGTTAAGCAAAAAGATCCAATTAATGCTTCTATGGACCGGTAAAAATTAATTTCAATGTCGCGAGAGAAGAAAAATTTAGAAAAGTAGAAAGAAGTCAAGCGAGGAAATGCGATAGAAAATTAAAATATCGATGTAAAGATGCAATCTGATTCTCATTGCGGGTTTATTTGGCGTACTATAAAGAAAAAGATTGACAAAGAGAGAAAGAGATAAACGATATAATTATCCGGGAAATAATACCGAGTTGTTATGACAAGATGTTGTCTTATCGGCCGATTTTCTTAACAAAGCTCGCTTTCCTCAACAATTGGTCGCACTTGACCTTATTCCTTTCTATTTCCTTTCTATTATCGCGCGATTCCGATCTTTTTTTAGACATCTCCGGTGTATTACGAGCCACATTATTTTTGCGTCTAAGGACGATTTTGCGTCTCTGATGGCCTAAAATTACGAACAATTTTATTTCCGAACAATCTCTTTAATTTAATAACAAAATATCTTTTCAAGTAATAATTATTTAGTCTTATTATTAATTGCAAAATAAGTTTTAAATAGGAGTTGGAAATAGGACACGCGATTGTTGCAAAAAGTTTTCTCTCATCGCGATCTTTTTCAGATCCAATTTGTACGATACGCGCCGCACTTCTCGTTCTTTAATTTGCGATAAATCGTCTTATGCACTTTATATCCCGCGTCGGTGTAAGGACATTAACGAAGCTATATTCAGTGTAATCGTTTTACGCGAGCTTATGCTCGTTTAAATATGCACCGCTTTTGCAACAGCCGCAGCCGTGCTGTGCGCCCAACATTTAGCGAAAGAAACGACTCATAAATTTCAGCTTAAAAGCCAGAAGGAAATGTAGGGCGTCTCATTATCTCCTTGACCACTATCGTAGTGAGATCGTATTTTGTGTTTTAGCTGTTTCATGTATTTTTTCGAATTTTTGTCCGAAAAGGCCACGCATTCATTACCGATTATTATAAATTTTAATTATTTATTTCGTTATATTATAAATTTTAATTTTTTCTGTACTTATATACTTGACACAACCACGAATTTCACCAAAATTGAAGTCCCTTTCTTCGGTATATCTATTTTAACGACATAGTATATTGTTTAAAATATAGACAAATATATCCTTTTATGTAAAATAGCCTGTTAATACGTCAGTTAATTTATTGTGTAATTTACTTCACATTCATAGATTGACAATTATGCGGCTTCGATATTTCGAATGGGATCAGCATAGTGAACTAACTCACGCTGAAGTAATTGCCGAGCTGTTATGATACCTGATAATGATTAATTAGGCTGATCACTGATACCGGTTTAATTGCTCGGAATGCAATTACTATCATACCGTCTGGAGTCATTCCGAGAGCGCGCGCGCGCGCAGCGTAAGAGCGGAAATTCACAAACGTCGCGTCGGCAAATTTCTACGTTCTGAGACACGGAAGACACCATTGTCGCGAGCATAATCGTGATAAGGTCGCCATTTCACTAGCATAATTGGGCCATAAAATCGTACCTCGATCAATGTTCGCGGCGAATATGAGTATATATATTCTTGTGTGCAATGGTGTTCCTCAACGCAGGAGAAATTATGGGTATTGCTGGTTAACGAGTTATCGCACCCCTTGAATTATTATATTTCGTTCGTTCGTTCATTACGTGGTAATAATATCGAACAATATTAGAATTTCAATTACTGGGAGAAACGCGTCTATTCAAACTCGTAATAGACCACTAATAATTGGAGATTAATTAAAAACAAATTTAAACATTTAAAATTATCTGGTGTGAAAAATTTAAAAATCTATACTTTTATCTTTTTGCTTTTCAATATATTAAATTAAGAAAATTTTACTTCCCACGTATTTTATTTTTTAAGTATCAATTTATATTTATGGAAAGATAAGATAAAATAAGACTCTCGTACTCATATTTTTTCTTTTATCTTCCTAGCTAAGATCTTATAGATCCTAACTAATTTCTTCCACAAAGTTTGCAATTAAGCAGCGAAAAATTCAAGAAGCGTGGATACTGACCAAAAAAAGTTTTGCTTTCTGCAATTTTTGTAAGATTGGATTACTCCGGTAAATCTCTTCACGCGGAATCTCCGCCGCATACTAATCGCCTAATTTAAGCGGCGGATAGCGTTTTAACATCAAGTTTTCTCGCTTGATAGCGCAATTAGTTTCATCTTCGCTTGTTAACGCGGTCGCACATAACGATCTCATGTCATAATTATTATTGTTATAATAACTGTTATTTTTAACGTAGCATTAATGTTATTGTACGTCGCAATTTTACGAAAGGATGCAATTAAATGTTATATTATACGTATGAATATCTCATTTTTATCAATTAGTGGTATAATAGCAGATTTTAAACATAATTTGTGCCTAAGCATGATTTAGCAGAACTATATTTAATAATCAAAAAATGACATTGCAATAACTGGAAATTCCGAATTTTGGTTGTTTAATCGTAATTTGAAACATGTAAAATATATGAAGGATTGACTGTGTGTGTGGTTATTGTAAAATATTCAATTATAATCCCTCGAAAGAAACATATGTAATAGATACGTACAAATATGCATGTAAAAATTTAATAAAATCATTAATAAAATCGATGTAAAAACATTTTTATATTATTTCCATACATAATTACATACATAATCAATATAATTTTTTCGCTAAATATTTTTACGAAATGCAATAATGAAAAAATCATATAACGTTTTTACAAAAAATAACATATTCTGCTATTATTATGGGATATATTTTTTTGAGACGGACAATGTGCGTATAATTGAATCTAACAAGAGAACTGAAAGACAGTTCCAAACGTTTGATAGGCTTTGGATACGTTGTAGAGTAACAAAAAATAACAGACACGTACTTTTTTATTGGCTTCAAAGCATGTTTAAGGGTTAAAACAACCCCTCGAGAGAAATTCCATATATTTGATTATCGAGTGAATATCTCTGAAACCGTCAAGTGTGTGTGTGTGTGTGTGTGTGTGTGTGTGTGTGTGTGTGTGTGTATAAAAAAAGTGTTTTAGACAAAAAGTAAGGGAGACCGGGGCAAAGTCGTCACTATTTTTTTGGTACCGATTTTTAACAACAAAACAACTAATTTTAGTAAAATATGGTATACCGTTGTAAAGAGTGAACCCTTGACTATAAAATTTATACGGACATTTTTGGTCTACGTCGCTTTGTTCAACTGGTATATAGTGATAAAACGACAAGGGTGCAAAAATTGAAATGTCAAAATTGCCGGGGTGGAGTCGTCACTCTATTCACAGACTAAATTTTAAATAAAAATTTATAATTCCAATCATAAAAAATGGTAGGATACATTTTATTAATTATTTTTTAATAGAAAAATGAAAACATTAATTAAAAACACGATGACGGAAAATAATTACAAGAAAAGCGCACACACTTTTATGTGCCCTACGCTCGCACGTTTCTCGTCAGTTCTATTCTGTCATCTCTGAGCACACACAGCACATATTATCCAAGTCCTCGCCGGAATCCGACCACTGCTGCTTCTTTGACTTTGATTTTCGCCCGAAGCCTCCATGATATGGCTTGGTGACGATTTCGCTCCGGACACAAGTTTCAAGTTTGGCCGCTCATGAAATATTAGAAATCAATGAAAATAAAAAAACTTTACTGGATTCGTGTTCAGCATGCATTACTCTTTAGAATTACTTTACTTTGAGATTCGGAGACACAATAATATTTAAGATATTACAAATTTTCGACGCGCAAAAAATTTTATTTTTGACCACTGAAAACACGCTTGCCTCGATAAGAATCACAACATGGCATATAACCTCACTAAACTCTGTTGGTCACGTGGGCACCATAAGTCGCGTTTACAGTATTAATGGCGAGTTCACACAACATACAGATGATAATTGCAATAACGACTCCACTCCGGTGACAACTTCGCCCCGGTCTCCCCTAATCATGTATTTAGATTTTTTAATGTTATATTTTTGCAAAAATAACATTAAAGGGTGGAAGTATGTTAAAATATATAAATACCTATGTGCTTACAGAGATCATTTAATATTGTAACCTTTTTGCCTAAAATATTTTTTTTTTTATTTACTTTGTAATCAAATATACCTGTAGAATTTATTTCAAAAGGTTGCTTCAACTCCTAACATGCTTCGAAGCCAATAAAAATATACGTGTCTGTTATTTTCCGCTACTGTACAACATATTCAAAGCCCGTCAAAATCGATGAGGGCTAGTTCGAATCGAAACGTTCCGCTTGCAAGTAAATGTCAACAACGATCATTTTTACATTTCGTATCACCTCTCGCAAATTCAGCTACACTTACCTTCTCACCGTATTCGCCTTCTACAGCGACCGTGGAAACATATTTCCATCCAAGCAGATGGATCACCTCGACGATTGCCTGCGCCTGAAAATTATCCGGCGGCACCACCCTGCTGAAGTACTCGAACCGGCCTTTGTCCGAGAGTTCCGTGCTGGTGGAGGCGTAACTTATTTGCGGTATCTGCAATCACGTTACCGTGCAAACTAGAAAAACTGAAAAATATACACCTCTGTTTTTACACATAAATCTGAAAAATAATCAACTGCGGCGGAAAAGAAGCGAAGAGCAGCGTAAATATATTTTCATCGTGATTACCATTTAATATCCACAGCGACGTTACTGAATTTTATGCTGCGTATCGTATCATTTACTGAAAAGAGCTTGTATACATGCGTATAATACACCTGTTTTTTTATGCAGTGGCTATAAATAAACGTATAATAATATTATATTAAATAATATTATAAAACATATAATACATATTATTTAAAATAATATTTAAAGTTACTTTTTTCTTTACATTACAATACTCATTTGAGAGATAAAAATTATATATAAAATGCCGTGCAGAGGTATACGCGCGTGTACAAAGGTTAATATCCCGCGCGTTATTTGACGCGCGACCCTGTTTCTCGTCGCGGATACGAAGAGAGACCTCCGTAACTTTGCAGCATCTGTGCAGGCAGCATCGCGAATCTAATAATCTCTCGTGCCTTGTTGGAAGCGGCTAATTCTACGTCACCCTCTCTGCCTCGAGCTCTTCTTTGGTCGCGACGGGGTAATTCCATTTTTGCACAAAGAGCATGCGTTCCGCCGAGATAGTTTCCTGTTGATAACATTGTTCCTTAACGGATGTTATTGGCATTATCACGCGTCCTTATCGCGGCTACAGCCCCGGCGTATGTGCGAGGCGAGCGACAATGGCGTGCGAAAGCCGCGCCCGCATCATCACTTCTCGTATTAATTTGCATCCATTTGTTTCGGTGGTTACCGTTGCGAAACTATTGACATGACGTATATTAATTAGCTGCGAGAATGATCGATCAAAATTTTACGTTATGAGTCAGGTCGATGACACGAAAAATTGTAAACTAGAATAATAAAAAAGAATATGCGCACGATGTATGTATGAAAATCGATACAAAGCTTTTATGTTCTGTTAAATCGGAAACATTGCTAATAAAATTAAAGTACGTTTATATTTTAATTTAATTATTGCTATTGGAAGGTAAATAAATATAATTATTAGATTATTGAACAGTAATTTGCCTGTAATTTGCAATAACATTTTTTGGAACAAATTTCAATTTATATAATTTATATAAGTGTAATTGTATGTCTAATAAATAATGATATATTTTGAAAAAGAAAAGATACTTGATTCATGAAAGCAAAATTTTGTTTTCTTTATAATTGAAATTAAAATTGTAATACATACATATATTAAAAACGTAGGTTGTACGCTATAATTTCACGAATAATTTTGAAAGATAATTGTAATATAATAATAGCAATGTTTAATTATGTGATATTAATTATGTAGTATTCTAATATTTCGACAATCAGTGAAATTGTGATTTTATTCAAATTCACTTATTAACTGTTAAATGAACATTTTTTATTAACATATATAAAGCTTTCTTTCTGGTTGTACCCTTGAGGTGTAAATTTTCAAAATGGTGTTTCCTTAATTAATTAAAAATCTATTTATGCTTTCATGTATTTCTGTTGAAAACAAAATTATTTCAGTTTTTTGCATGGAATACCGAATGCAATTACACGAATGGTGCTCTCTTAAAGTCTAAAACGCGCCTGAATAGATTCGCATCGTGTAGCTACTATGTTACCGAGGATTAATGTACTGTGATTTGCAAAGATTTCTCGGTTACACGCTAAGACTGGAATTAATTAGTTAATTATTGCCTTCAAAGAAAGACAGAGAAAATACAAATCGTCGCTGCTGTTACCAACGAACGCAGTTAACGATTATTGTTAAAGTTCTCGTCGCTCATTTAATTCCAGATGTGACTGCTCAATTCTTTCTTTTTAAATTGAATACGGTCTCATCAAGTGGGAATTTGAGGATTACATTTACAACTAAATACGTGACACATGAAAGATATTTAATTTCATAAACTACCGCCCAAAGATATAATTACTAATTAGGGTCTTTTAATTAGAAGAGACCGAGATCAATAGAAACGGTTTGATGTTACGATGACTAATTACCAACCGGTAGCAATTAGATCTCTACTCAATACACGCCGTCTCGTTTCGTAAGCCATTTGGTACGTCATTTGCACGGGGGCTGTAATTTCCATAATAGAGACGAATCCGTACATGGGAATTCAAACCCCCGCACGTCGAAATAAATATCATCGATACTCTCTAAATCTTATAGAGTGGTTTCGCCACTAAATATATCAGAGCGATTGCGATAGTCACTCCAAAACGTGTAATTTTATTACTCATTATGCGCGCAATTTACTCGACCTTTTGAAGAAAACGAGAGAATTTATTGGCTAATGTATTTTAATGTATCCTCTAATAAAGGCGCGTCTAATTATGTATGTATTAAATATGGTTGAGCTCAAACCTAAATCAATATGTGATGGTGGCTCATAATTCTATGTAAATTATTCACTCACACTCCCCATTACAATTTAGAGTTTAATTGATTTTGGACTCAATTAACGTTTTGTCTCCCCGCGCTGCGGTCACAACCGTGTCACGGCCAAAATTCAGAACACACATTATCTGCCTAAATGATTTAATCGATGAGAAATAATTCAATTTACTTTTCAAAGATTAGATTTATGACACGAAATACCTATAAAAGATCAATAAATAGGAAAAAAAATATTGCAAGACTTTTAAGTACCAGTGAATACATTAAATAAAATATTAATTACCATGTGATTAAGATAATAGTTGCAATTATCTAAAAGATCAATGCTTCGCATTTATTAATAAATAATTCATACTCGAAGAATACTCAATTTTCTGCACAAAATGCTCAACATGAATTTCAGAGACAGTTCTCTCTCTTTTGGAGCCTCGCTACATTCCCTAATTAAATTACTATCAATAATCTTGGCGCGCTTTTTTACGGCGATTTTCAACGTTTTCGACGGAGTGATGCAATAAACGGCTCATTGCAATTCCAATGAGCGGAGTTGCGATTTGCGGCGCGATGCCCAGCTCGCCGTCGGAATCGATTCGAACAATTAAAGCTGCTCGACAAGAAAAAGAATCGAAATGAATGAATTAACGACGGTCGGCCAAATAAATAGAACGTTTTATGAAATGTGAGTCGTTATATAATTAGTCGCCAATTTATCTCTCACGGCGCGCAGCGTATTGATCAACGTCAATATATGGAACGATATTGCTGAATAAAAAATTGCAATATATACGAGATCCGGAAATGGAATAGTTTCAAGTTTATTATTTGAGAAAAGAAGAAAATATAACAGATCAAAAAGATAGATTTATTACTATTTATTCATGAAATTATTGAGAGATATGGCGCATTCGATTTAAATTTAAGAATGCTGGAGAGAAAATTAATAAAAGTCTAATATCAAAGTGTATCCGGAGAATTACAAGTAAATATTAGTTTCATAAATTTTCAAAATTTTTAATTTCTATTCTTAGCTACATGGAAGTATTGTATATAATATAGAAAATAATAAGATCATAAAAGACAACAGCTGGTTCAATTTTCAGGTTTAAAAGAATTGATTCTCAAGCTTATACAAGGAATTGAAATGTAATCTTATTTTTTGATAGTTTTCTTTATAATTAAAATAATACTAATAAAACTATAATTAGTATTGTTATTTCCGTATGCTTGCTCTAACACGTTTGGATTAATCGTGTCTTAATTATCTCTCGTTATATTGACTCTCAAAGACTTTCAAATTTGCTTTTTACTATAGGCAGTTGACATAATACGAATATATGCACGTGGCACAAAGGGTTAATTGCGCCCCGCGGCGTACAAAGGAAAAGCATCGCATAACCATCGAGTGCAACGAGCGGGTTCATACCGGGAATCCTAACGAACGAGTTACGTTTGCTATGTAAATTGAATGCGACGCGCGCGAAGGTTTGCGATGTGGCGAAGATTAACTCAAGTTGAATAACGAGTAAAATAACACACGGCTATTCTTCTAACGTTTCAACACGTAAGGTGTTGGTTTAAGTTTTTTCATCATAATGCATGCGTTTCGCAATAATTGCACAGTTTGGTAATTATAAAATTTGCAAACTCGTACGTGCTATGATGTAACGTAATAACGGTAAAAACTTCTCGCGAGATCGGTAATTATTTCACGATAATGTTGCAATAATTAGTACACCATGATATTGCATTGAATTTAATAACTAAAGTAGGAGTAAATATCAGTCATTATATCACTATTCACGCTGTTTATTAACTTTTGTGGTTTTGTTTAACAAACATTATTGATCAATATTACCTCAATACTTAAATTTAAAAATTGACGTTGAAAAAATTCCAAAAATTTTTATAATACGTTTGTGTAACTGTGTTAAAATTTCGCCCCTTTTCTAAATCCTTAATTACAAGTTTGACATAAAATATTTAAGAAAGTGAGAGTAACTTAATTATACGCTAAACAAAGTTTCACAACATAAAGATTTAATGAAGATACACTGAGATATATTAAAGCAGAGACAGTTTCAAAGTATCTTCCGCATTTACTTCAGCTTATTTGAGTAAAATCGTAAACCGACGGAAAGGATTACGAAAATATACCGCGGACGTCTTTGTCCACAGTGAATATCTGTCGGCGGAAAGTGAACTGAAAAGGGTACTTGGCTTCCACCAATAAATAGAAAAAGAAGTAGTTTTCAAACCCAAGTGGGTCGTTATAAAATAATGAGAGGAGCGATAAAAGAGTGTATGTACAATAAAAATCTTCGGTAACACTCAGCGCGATTCCACGCAGCGGTGCATTTCGGGTCTTCTTAGTCCCGGTCTATACAATAGATGTTTTAAGCCCTAAGCCCTAAGAAATTGACCAATCACAGTCAATTATTCTCCTCAAATTCAACTGTGATTAAACAATTTCTTAAAGCTTAGAGTTTAGAACACCTGTTGTAGACCGGGACTTATCTGATATCTCTTCATCTGCATTGACATAACTTGAGAGTTTATTACGCGTACGCGACCAGTTTCGGCAACTCCAAAAATTCCAAAGCCTTGTCGTGTAACATATGTAACTGTTTAGTTTCTATTTTATCGTGTATCAAGACACAACAAATCGTTAAAATAAACTATATCGAACGATACCTTTAAAATAAAATTTACATGAAAGGATTGAGGGGATATTTTGGTTTGAAAGGTCGTAAAAAAAGTTTTTTTTTTAGGAATTTTTTATAGGAATTTTTTATATTTACACGAAAAAAGCAAATAACGTTAAACTTTGCATATTTTTTTAGCTTTATTTTAAGAATATATTTTTATTTTTTAACAAAACGCTCTTCTTTTTTATGTTATATCCTTGGTCACTATAATAGGAGCTCGCAAGAAAAAATACATATGGACTGTGCAAATGATTCTAGTTGTTCTTCTAGGTACGTGAAGCGCAAAGACCAAAAATTCTCTTATTCAGGATAAACCAATATTTCCATTCTGAAAAATGGTAGCCTTTTTATTAAAGATATTACAGTTTTCCTCAAAATTTTATTAGTATTTTATTAAAAAAAGAAACTAATAAACGCGTAATGTTTATTCTAGTTCAGAAAATAGCCACACTTTTCCCGAATAAGAAAATTTTTGGTCTTGCGTTTCAGATAGGGGAGACCGGGGCTCGTTGGCACAAAAGGCAAGTTGGCAATGCGTTCCGTTTATGTATTTATAGCGAAAGAAATAATGGAAAAGTTATCACAAAATATCTTTTTTATGATATAGGTACTTTTCCCAAAATTTTATTTAAATCAAAAAAGTATTACAGTAGAAAAAGAGAAAACTCTAATTCAAAAGGTGACAAGTAAATTTTCGAGCGTTTCAAAATATCGTATTAATGCTCTTCAGCTTGAGAAGTAAATCAAAGTGACGTATTATTAGTTAAAAGAAAAGTTTCTGTTACTATACGACATGTCATTTTGAGGGACAACAGTAATTTATTGTAAGAAAACGACCGAAATCAAACGCATGTAGGGATCGGGTATGTTGACTCATATCAAGACATGCTTAGCTTGGCTTGTTGTTGCCGCGCGCGTGAGACCTGTGTGAGTATATGATTTGCTACCTACAATGCTGATAGAAGCTAGATATATATTTATATTAATATTTTTATATTGAAGAAAAAACTACATCTAAAATAATTTACAATTGTTTTTCTGTAACAGCATTTTGCTATTCGATCATTATAAAATAACTTTAAAAGATACAATCTTTATCAAGAAGTACATATCTGTTACCCGTTTTTTGTTTCTATTACGTTTTTATTAATTTAACATGGACTTTTTTCGCACAACCAACTTACCCTACTATCGGGGCAAGTTGGCTACAATGCAGCATGTTCGTATTTCACTTATTACAAAGAAACTATACAGTATACAGGAGCATTCTTAGCATGAAAATGTAGAGAAAGGTTCTCTCTATTATATTAGTACTATTTAATCATGAAAATTAGTTGTTTAAAAACTCAAATGCCGAAATTGTGTGTGAAAACGGTGCCAACAAGCCCCGGTCTCCCCTACCTAAAACACCTAGAATCTTTCACACCGTCTATATACGTTTTTTCTTGCGAGCTTTTAGTAACCAGGATATAACATAAAAGAAGAGAATTTTTGTTACTTAGAAAATAAAAATATGTTCTTAAAATAAGGCTAAAAGAACATGCAAAATTTAGCGTTTCTCGCTTTTTTCGTTACCCTACCAGAAATTCCTGAAAAATTTTCTTCTTTACGACTTCAAAACCCCCTTAACTAAATATATTTTTAATATAAAAATATAAAGTGTTTTAAACTTTACGCAGATCAATCCATAGAACAATTTCAGAATTATTATTTACAATATATATAGTTCAAGATATAAAGACACGCAGCCAAAATGTACGTAAAAGGATGAAGATTGAACAGCACATCAGAAAATTGAATTATGTATAGGAATCTGCGGGACATAATCGTATTTTGTATTTTGACAGGAGCTGTAACGGTCACGAAATCCATTCGCACGTCTAACGCCGGTGACGGCGGATCGATAGAACGTCTCGACAACGGTGGGAGCTTCTTTGGCAAGCCGATTTTGCGCGAATCACCGGATTCCTTTCAGCGAACCCGTGCTGCGCGACGTATTTTCGAAGGCGTTATAAGTGCGGAGGAGAGGAGGGGGGGAGGGTCTTATCCGTGTCTGATAAGGACGGGGATCGATCGATGGCGCGAGAATGGCTCTTCCCGGCTTGATCCTCATGGATGAATGACTATGATTGATATAGTTGCGTCGTCGTCATTACCGGTCACAAAGTTTCAGCCATTCCGTTTTCGAAAAAGCTGAAATTGCTCTGCCGTTAGTCGCGCTTTCTCTTTCGGTCTCTCTTTTTTTTTCCTTTCTCATACACTACCATTTGTAACCTTCGTATATCAAAGGAAGCTACGTTTTCACAAGTCCTGCAAAGACCTGCCGATATCCGGCCGTGCTTTCTACGAAGCTGCCTCTCGAATCGGTTATTTTTCGCTCTCAATCTCGACGGACACACGTGGCATAACAATACGTCGAATCGCGCAAATAAAGGCCCGAACGAAGTAACGAAATGTCACGCTTTTAGAAAATCTTGCTTTTAAAATTCTTTTTATATTTTTAACTTTGCATGAGATAGTCTCCAATTTGTCATAAACGATATAAAAATATTGACGTAAAAATAATGTGCCAATATACGTGCGATATATTTTGATAGCAATGTCTCTATGCAAAGTAAATTTAAAACGCAACAATTAATTTGTAACTAAAGAAATACCAGTCATGCGGCATATATGCTTGTACACTGTTTTTTCACTTTTAATTTAAATATTACTAGAAATAGTATTACATATATGTCGCAGGGATTTTGTGTAATTCGTTTTTTTTTTTTTGCAAAATTCCTAAAGAATCAGCAAAAAACCGGAATATTGTGGAATTAATAAAGATTACACAATCTTATTAGTGATTTTGCAAAATCCTGTCAAATCCTGTCACAATTTCAGTCTGACAGAACCTATACAGACTGTCCTTTTATAATTTACATTTATAATTTTTATTCATTCTACAATATCCTGGTTTTTTATGGATTTTCTAGGAATTTTGAAAAAAAAAATAAATTGCACGAAATCCCTACGATATATACACGATATATACTATATCAGAAAATTTTTATATAATCTTAATGCCCCAGGTAGTAAGCTGATGTTATATTTGTCGTCATTTTTTTACATCTTGCTCTACCTAGGATATTTTAATATTTCTTTGTTAAAACAAAAATTGAGGATTAATTATCAAATTAAACTTATTATAATTATGCTATACATGAAGATTTGAAGCACTCTTCGAAATAGATTATACGGATTAGACAGATAATTACCTTAAAAAGCCGCAAGATGTTGGCAACCATAATAGAAACCACGCTGAATGCGGCGCCTATCACACCAGTTACCGGCTTGTGGGGAACGTAAGTGGGCGTCTTGCCATTTTCACATTTGTACTCCGATATGTCCTGAAACGAGGGAAAAGTGCCAAGATATATTCTCTCGCTGCTGCACAATAATGATATATAATAAAGAGAATACTTATTTTTATCGGGACGTCACTTAAAAGCGCTTTCTAAAACGTCGGACGAAATTAAAGTGCAATTTCCACAATGACGCTTTTACGTTGCTAACACCCCTAAGCACCCTATTCGCTATAGCTACATCCACTCGCGTCTGTTTCGGAAATCTTATAGTATCAACTTCTAAAACATTGGATACTTATAAGAAACACTGTATAGAATACATTTATTGTTTGCAAAAGGCAAGCATTTGAAGTATCTTTAGAAATAAAAGAGAAATTCCTGTTACATGCATAAGCTACAATCTGTCTCGAGTTACTGAAAAATTGTTTTAAACGTTGCTCCTTTCGATGCGCCGCTCGATTTCTATACGCGTATGTTTTTTCACTCTGTTCCCTCTCTATTCGATAGAGATTTGCACGGATAACTGTCGTGATAGATGAAATTCGACTGTATGAAGTTACCCGAGTTTGTTTCGTCGTGCGCAATTCGGTCGCGCTCGTTAGAGCCTTCCTACAAGTTACAGCGTCACACGCTGTTTGTAATTAAGGAATCCTGTGCAATTCTCTATTCGATATAGAAGTGCACCTGCCATTACTGTGCGTTGGACAATCGCGCTTCTATCTACTCGAGGCGAGTAGCCGATAAACAAAATAATTATAAACCACTGATAGAAGTCAACGCTTGATTATTTTCTTAATGTAGTGTAATTATAACTTGTCACTAAATTCTCAAAGCAAAAAATGATTTCAATAGATATAAGTTAAATGACATTAATTAATTAAAAAATTACGATCCCAATTTTTAATTATTGCTTTCATTTATTTCTTCTATTTTTTGGTAAAAAATAACACGATAATAAAAAAATAAGATATAACATACTCTCGGGAAATCATTGTATTTTCTAAAAATATCGATATACTTGCTTAATTTCTTTACAAATTATATGAAGCAAATATTCATGAGATGCAAATTGTTTAAGACGCCTAGAAATTTATGCAAATTTCTCGTGTTTACTTTGTAAATGTATAAATAGCTCTCGGTAACGAGTTTGCGGTTTAACGCAAACGTTAAAGATATTACTATTAGGAGAACGAACTTACATTAACGGCTGTACTATATGCATACGATTATATGAAGTGCAACACGTTTAACAGTATCAAATTGCCTCCGTTATTAGACGCATAGTTTGCACTTCGCGTTATAATAACCGGCATTCGTCCGCCAACGTTTTCGGAGCCAATTAGATTTCGCTGAATGTAGCTTTTGAACAGACGAAACTCTCTCGGTCGACTCGGAGAGTGTGTTCAGCGTCGACGAGAGGACTTCTCACAGAGAGGCGGATGCGTTTCGTTCTCTGCGACGATCTTATCGTTAATCCCTTAAATGTCGCGGAATATCCGGCGCATTTAGCACAAACCGTGGCAAATATATCACACGCTGCTTAATTTTTAAGCCGCCTGGAAATTATTTCCGTGACTCTGCAATTTAATTATAGAATTGCATCGCGAGAGGAAACGATAAGGGATTTATTTCGATAAATTTACGATTGAAATTATAAGGGATTAATTTTCAAGCCCTTTTATTGCTCCGATTATTCACAAGCAGTAGATTTTTGTGTACATGACGGATATATGTGTACAGAATTTTTGAATCCGTCTCTTTATACTTCATTGGCCGAATCCTTTGAATTTTCCGTAAAATTGGCGAGTGTTTTATCGATATTGCACGTGTGTAATCAATCGCGAAATGCACGGAAACTTTTGAGAACGAGATATGTATGAGGCAATAAAATTTCATTAATTTTCGAACGATATCAAACGGTTTGTACTTACGATTTAATTTTCGTGAATATTTACGTATACTCGCCGCGCGTTCGTTACGAGATTTTATCGCGGATTCAGCGCATCTCGTAAAAACGCCTGCGCCTGTTCGCGGAGAGAGAGCGTTCGGGCGAGAGACTCGAGAATATTATACCCGGCCCGGGGTATGCTCGGATGATTTAAATATGGTGAGGCAAACATCACGCAGATGCATGCGTTGTGTATTTCTGCGAGGAAGTTCTCCGAACGACTGCATAAATTCGGAATGCATCGTCGTGTTGCCACACTTCAGGTTTATTTAAATATCGCATGTGTCTCCCCGGCGCGGCGGAGACTCATGACATATTAATGCGATTTTTTCGGCGATAACTTGCCGTGTGTACGTATATACATATGTATGTACACATGCTTACGTTATAGTGTAACGGGAAAGTTAACTAGCGTAAAATGGTGTCGCCATGAGAAGGAAAGAAGGCAAGCGCATTTATGAATGTATTACGCACGCTGAAAATATTCCATTACACGTTATGAATAAATACATATTTCATCGCATTGCACGTATTATCGATTATTTATACAATGGAACTGTAATAACGTTGTTAAAAGATTATTCCGTCAACCAGTAAATCTCATTTAAATGTCATGAAAAACCGTGACGGGCAAAATACCATAAGCTTTATTGTTAAAAAATGTGACTGAATTAATAACATGCGGACGTGATTGCCATTCAATCAATAAATTGACAGATATATAAGCTGGATTTGCGAGTTATATTTAGTCGCGTTTAGAACGTCATTTCAACGAGAACGTATTTTAATCTAAAGTTAATAAATATATTAAATTCATACAACAATGTAGAATGGCGACGGGTAGGTACATTAAAATATAATTAACAGTTGCTAAAAACACGAGCGTTATAGAAGCTCGAGGAGTAAAAAATTAATCGTCCATATTAAACGTTTTAAATACCGGTAAAAAAGAGCTCATCGAACTTTTATAGCTCTCTCGTCGATATCACAAAGTGCCTATCGATTCTTATAAGTACATAATTTATGATTAATCGGTGCCCGTTATCTGAATTATTTGAGTATCAGTTATGTCCGACATGATGAACGAGCTGTAAGATACAGAAAGCTATCAGTCGACGAGACGTGATGGCTCTTAAATCATGGCACCGTTCCAAAGTGTTTGGCATCCTGAGCGAGTTTTGAAAGAGACTGCGTGGAGGCTCAAAAAAAGAGAGGAGATTCGTGCCATCGAAGATCCATAGATCTTCATTCAAGGAGGCGCGTTCTTCTGGCGAGGTGTATATATACCACTCGCTCTCGAACGCGAGAAATAAATCCAAACACCGGATTTGAGCATGCATTATTCACGCCGCCGAAAGATGCGTCCGATCCAACGCGGAAAATAGAAAAGACGAATTCGTCCGATCGACAGCCATAAGTTGAACGCATTCGCAATATCGATACGCATTTTTAATGGATTCCACTCAAAAGATATTCGTGCTTTTATTCGGAAACAAATAGGTTTTTGTTAGAGGGAAGCGACTATAAAATTTTTTTTTAGTAAAAAAAATGTGATTTGCAATGTAGATAGAATATAAATTTGTTCTAATTTTGCAAATTTGAGAATTTCAATTTTTAGAGTTTAAATGCTTCCATTGGTAAAATACGTTTTGTATTTGAGTGGAGGGTTTCTATCCATGCAGAATTTTTTGTGTTAAATTTTTAACATACACTGGTGTGTTAATGTAACATATTGTCATTGTGTTATTTTGGCTTTTCTGCGTTAAGTTAATATTCAACGTTTCTAAGAGTTAAAATAACACAATTTATATGTAAATGCACGAATTCTTGGTGACATACTTTATATGTATATGTTAAAATAAACACCTAAGTTGTGTTACTTTCCTCTCTATAAGAGTTTCCATCTGTTAAATCGACATTTTCTTATGTTATATATTATGGCTGCATCTCGATATTCACTGCCAGTACTAAAATTTTATAGTGTATGTGACGTAAACTATAGATTTTCAGTACTGACAGCGAATACTGCAGCCTATAAAGATAAGACATTGCTGTCTTTTGTTTTTTGCAAGAAAAAGAGAAGAAAGAATAGCATTTAACGTTAAAATAACATTTTATTTAAATTAAATTTAACATTATAAGTATGTGAATTTAACATAAACTTTGCTTCCAGATAGCGTCCATGTGTTACAATTTTATGTTATATCTTTACATTTTTGTCTTCTGTGAAATTAACATAAAAATTAGAGTGAATAAATTGAGATACGTAAAATTTAACACAAAATTCTTGTACTGAGTAAGATTAATGCTCTGAACCTTTATAAATGTATAAAATTAACTGTAGATTTCAAACGAGCTAAAACTTCTAATTGTAAATATACAAAAAAGGACGAAAAAAGAAAGAAGAAAAGACGAGCAATAAACATGCAATAGAGCTTTCTATTTTTAACTAAAGGTAAAACGTGTAAAACGGAGTAATCTGTTTCTAAATAAGTAAAAAGTATGGGGGAAAAGAGATAAATCAATGTAAGATTTAGAAACAGTACGTGATAATAACGATGCAAGGTTGATGAATATTGCGCACGCAAAAGAATACTTTTATAAAAATCTACGGCTCCCACTGGTACCACCATGATTTACGATTCTCACGTGATAACTGTTCCTAGGAGAGAGAGCGGCGTAGCGCTGAATGGGAAGCGAAGGCAATTGCTTGTCAGGAAACGTGGGAAATAAATGGCTTCGAACGAGTGTCGCGTCGCGCGAAATCAAAAGGTGGGACTTTTGGCAATTGCGGACACGGAGGGTGATTCCTCAAGATCGCGCAACGTGTCGGCTCTCGGCCCGTGATGTGATAACGCGATCCAATTTTGTGGTCTAAGCTATTACATCCGGCAACTTTCCTTTCCTTTATTAATCACATAATTAAGAATATAATTAAAACTTGTAATACGATAAAGCATAATTAAACGTGATAAAGGATGATATTCTCTCTCCCCCTTGGTAAATTAATGCAAGCTCGGATATCTGCAAAGCAGAAGGTTCAAACAAGGTTTATGCTAATACATTGAAGTCTTATAAAGTGTTCCCTCTATATATTATTTTAAGCCAAGTTTAATAAAGATACATATTTCAAATAATATTTAATAATGCAAATTAAAATTCCAAAGTAATCTAAAGGGTGTCAAGCTTGAAATTTCATTTAATTTTATATGATTTATATTAATAGCGCATTAAAACACTTTTTAATTTTTTTAGTCTGAAAATAAAGTACAAGAATTCTATCTTCTATTCCAAGAAGCAAGAATCTGCTTAAAACTATAAAACATATTCATTTACATGTGAAATTTAAGAAAAAAGTAAAAATTTCAATTTTATATTAAAATTCAGATGATAGAAATATATGTTTCTGAAGCATGACTTAAGTGCAATTCTACGCAATGTAGTAACAATGTCAATCCCAATTTCTCTACGATTCGCAGAATTTATACCGCACTTCGTATCGCCGAGTATTACGTTGAGTTGCCCGCGGCGACGCAGACTTTCTCTCTTTTAAGTTCGCGAGATAAATTCCCGCGAATAAAAAGGAGCCAAGGGAAAAGGACTGACTTATATGAATTTACTACGATTCCATGAATCTTACTCAAGCGGAAGCGCTACCTCCCGCAACGAATACATTTCTTATGTTGAAATATTTCTTAGAAACACCAAAACATCTTGTATGATCGAAAAAATCTTTTATAATAAAGTTTGTATATTCTGTGCAAACTCGATATTGTATAATCAATATCGAGGGTACTTTTGAATTCTTCTTCTTTTTAATTAACTGACTTCCGTATAGAAAAAATTAAAATCCCATCTTTTTTAAACCTTATAAGGTAAAGGGGGCTATTGTCCCAGGTAGCACATATACGTTTCAAAAATGTTTTATAAGCATTTTTCCGAAACGTTTTAGAATCGATTTCTAGAAACGTTTCTCATGAGTAAAAGTCCATACGAAAAATGTTCGATGGAACGTTTCTTTTCCGATAAAATAACGTTTAAGAAACTATTATAGAAACGTTTTTTTAATAATAAAGAAATTTTAAACTTCCTACTTTTTACATCTTTTGAACGCGTGTTTATGACGTCTTTAAGACATGCGTGAGAATGTTCTAGAAGCTTTATGCATCTATTATACCATCTATTGCGTCTATTCTTTTTCGAAGAAATTCCTGAACTGGTACACACATTCGTACAATATTCCCTCTAAGTTAAAGTGAAACAAAATATACTTGTCTCACTCTAACTTAGGGAAGATCGGGGCTCAAGAGGGCAAATTGGCAATGCGTTTATGTATTTATGAAAAGAAAAGTTATCACAAAGGGTCTGTTTTCTATTGCTGAACTGGCTGCGCTAGTTCAGAGTTTATCTTTTTTCTTTCAATGTGGAGTAAAAAAGATAAACTCTGAATTAGCGCAGACAGTTCAGCAATAGAAAACAGACCCAAAATATCTCTTTTATAACATAGGTACTTTTCCCAAAGTTTTATTTAAATCAAACAAGTATTACAATAAAAAGAAGAGAAAACTCTGATTCAAGAGGTGGCAAGTAATTTTTCGAGCGTTTCAAAATATCATATTAATGTTCTTCAGCTTGAGAAGTAAATCAAAGCGACGTATTATAGTTAGTTAAAAGAAAAGTTTCTGTTACTATATTCTATGTAATTGTAAGTAACAACAGTAATCTATTGTAGTAAAATGACTGAAATCAAACATATGTAAGAATGGGATATGTTGACTCATATTAAGGAGACTAGGAAGGGTTAAAATTTTGAAAAAATCAATTTTCGGTTTTTTGCATATTCCGATACTGTGATCCTTTAGGAATATCTTCCCGTTTGTCTTTTTGAAAAATTCACAAAATTGAGGTCAGGAGAGTGTAAAACGTAGTGTGGCGCGCGGCCGGCCGAACGCAGATATTCGCGCGGTCGGTCCCAGTATTCGCTTGGCAGGCGCGGATAAAAAGGAGCTTAGCAGTACAAAGCAGGCTCGACGAGAGAAAAAAAGAAGTTCTGCGGCTGCTGCTGAAACTGAACGTACTTTGAAGACTCTGCATTTTACAGAGCAGGAAATTTTTGAACCGCGTAAGTACGACTGTTCTAACATAAATATTGTACCGAAACTTTGAATGCAATTTTCTCAAAACTACATTTTTTGATGATTTTACCACGATATCTCGAGAACCGCGAGAGATATCAACTTGAAATTTATACAGGAGTTGTAAAACACTATGACGCATGAATTATACCTAAAATCAGATTGAAAAAAAAAATGTTGCTACAATTTTATAATAACAAATAACTCGAGTTTTCCCAAATGTTTCGTTTTCTGGACGCCATTTTGTTAATTTTATTTTTATTTTTAATTTTTTAGGTATAATCAATAGAGGGAAGCCTAAGGAGAAGAAATATTCCTGAAATTTGCCAAAAAATTATCCGTTCGACTGGAATCATGATAAAACCGTGGATTCGACAGTTTTCTTTATTATATTGGGACACCGATATTATTGATCTGGGAATGACTTTTAATGAATTTTTTCATTTTATAATGTTATAATTAATACCTTTAACAATAAAAAAGTTTTATGTTCATTCGTGGCCTTGTTATAAACAATTAAACACGAGCCGATTTCTGCATTTTTAACCCTCCCTAGTCCCCTTAATGGTTCTTTACGGTTATAAAACTATAATATATTATACGTTCAAAAAACGTATATGAAACTGATATGTGCTACCTGGAGTGTCAGTTAAAGAAAAAAATAGGAATTTTTAAGATAAAGAGGAGCCTTTTAAAGGATAGGGAGGGGCATTTGGAGCTTTTTGTCTTGAAATTTTTTTATCCGATTCTTTCTTTCCCTATCCGTTTTTCACGAATGGTTCTTTGTAAGGGACATTTAATTAGAGAACAACCGAAATTTCACTAAAAGTACTGCACCTTTTGTGTGATACGATAAAATCTTATCCTTTAATATTTTATATCTAATTGAGAAATGCGCGAACGGGCAAACTGTCAAGACAATATACTCCAGCCGCCGAAGTAAATTAACTTCTCTCGTCGCGCGAGGAAGTAAATTAAATGTGCGCGCGCGAAGCACTGAAATACAAATGCAACTCGGAGTTATAAGTTCCCATCAAAAGAAAGTATTATGTCGCGATGGCAAGTGCGCAACGTGTCGCTGGAATTATTTCCGCCGCGCCGCGGGTGCGCGTCGTAACTAACTACACTTCGCTGGCATGCTCGATCTAAACAACTTTCGCGAACGATTCAGGTCCTATATATAACGTTCGGCTGGTACGTGACTCACAATTAGAAGCATCTCCTTTTATATCTATACTCCGCAGTTTTTCTGCGTAAAGTTTTGCCGATACGCCTGTGTCAATTGAACGTGGGTAGCATCACATGCGCGCCGAGAGATGAAAGGGCGAGTTCAGCGCGATTGGGAAAGTGCCTATCGAACTCCGCGAATTCCGATCTCTCCCCTTCGGAATTTTATCAGTCGGTTTTTTTTTACGCTCCACCGTGATGGTCCTTATACTTCTTATCGAGAAGCTTCCTGCCTACGTAACTACGGTCGACGATCCTAATTCCCGGCGCACGATCTCGGAATATTGATTCCTCCCGTACTATAGTATTTTAATTCCGGACGGATAAGCCTTTGAGATCATCGGGCTTGTGATATCTATTTTCCAAATAATTGTTATTGTTTTAAATAACTATATAAATCTTGCTAAATATTGTACAAATTTTTCTTTAACTTTTCGAATAAATTATATTATCCATTTTCAAGCAAATTAACAAAATTTTTAAAGAAAAAGTGTTACATTAAAATGTAGAATAATAATAAGTGAAACAGGACCGTTATGATATACAATCAATTGAGACTATTGATGGAAAAAGGGTACATAGGCTTATATGTATCCTTTTTCCGTAAATTGTCTAAATTATATATGGAGGGGTAAAAACCACAGTGGTGTAAGTCAAATTTTTAAAAATATTTGACTTACACCACTGTAGTTTTTACCCGTTCATATATATAACACATTATATCTGAGTCGATTTAGACGATTTACGAAAAAAGAGCACATAAGTGCCTATGTGTCCTTTTTCCATCAATGGCCTCAATTAGATTAGAGAGAAAAACATCATTTAACTGGATTGAATCTTGGTAGTTTAATAATAATATTGCAAAAAATTTTGTATACTTTACTAATTATTGATTATCAATTTAAGTATGTAGATTTACTGTTCCAATAAAGAGCTGTGTTTTAAAGACTTACAAAAAATCGGCAGACATCGGCCGCACAGAGTGCGGCGTACTGAGTTTCAAAAAAGTATACAAAATTCACACAATATAAATTTACAAATATGTTTCGTATTTATTAGATTTCTGTTCTATAAAAAGACATTTGTTATCCGTGATAATCACATTTACGCATGTAAAAAGTTAGCACTTTGGTAATAGAGAAGTTCAAGTTTAAAAACTTTATAAATCCGTATTGTGTTCTATATTTTCTATTATTGTGGCCACACACTCATCATATCGACAAAACGAAGTGGCGATTTAGCTCGATTCTTTCGTTACGTCACTTTTTTCCCCATCGATATCACACACTGCGACAACAACCCAGAGAATCGCATTTGAGTTTTTGACCCCCCCCCCCGTAAACCTGCGGACTTTATTACGTACGATTCTTCGTCAACACAATCTGGCGGAGTAATAATGTCGGTCGCTGAGTTCGCAAAAAATTCTGGGCTTAAATGTCATTTGTCACAGCCTGATGAAAAAAAGGAAAAAAAGCAGAAGAAATACTCAACACTCCCGACAATGCGCGGAGCACCGATGAAAAACGTTCTTTGCATGCGCTTTACGGCACAAACGACAGCAATGTTTAACTTTTTGCTGCAAAATATTCGCCAGAAATAAATATTTCGCAGATTCGCATCTGACAGACCGACTACCGCGCAACCGCGGCATTTTTAACCGTGATAAACTTTCCTGATGATTTTCTGCTCCTTGCAAATCTTTTACCAGAACTTACGAATTGTTTTTCTTTGGTCGTAAAAATTTATGTAGCTCAACATTTTTATTAAAGATTTTATATTTCGGGAAAATATATCTCTTTCACTTTTTCATGTTTCGTGTTTCGTAGGTTTTGTAGTTTTGTTGTATAGCCTCAAATTTTTTATTAAGGATTTTATATTTTGTGAAAATATATCTCTTTTACTTTTTATGTTTCGTGTTTCGTAGGTTTTATGGTTTTGTTGTATATGTTTCGTATAGGAACAATCATTAATCAACATCTTGTGGGAGATGTAACCTATCACAAGAGACACGGTAATGTCTCACACCAACATGTATACGTGCGATGCAAGGCGCTGTACTTTACGCCGCCCAACTATAGGTAGTTGAGCGCAGACAAGATTTACGTTCAGTTATAAGGGCTGAATCGATGCGTTTCTGGGTGAGCTCAATCAATTGAGTGGGTTTATATTATGTAACAAAACTATCTTCATTTTTGCTGACAATGAGATTTTTCAGCTTAAAGTCCAAAATCGCCAAACTTTACGACAAGAAACATCATAATTTTCGTTAGAAGATGCCACGAGACGCAGCAGCGCCGTTGCACGGAACTCGATCATCTGATATCTGTCATCTGAATCTGACATCTGCCTTGCTCACTAACGTAATCTTACATAGTGATAGTAGTGAACGTAATAATTAATGACACATGAGGTTATCCTCCTGTGTTATTAATCACATAATAATAAATAAATGAAACAATATATGTATTTTTATTGTGAAGTGGTGATAAAATAAAGAAATACAAATAAAAAAGCTCTTTTAATTCTTATTTATTTATGTCAGTATTTCCATATTAATTCATGTAGATAAATGTGTGGAGTAACCTTTTTTTCTGATAAATAACATATATAATAAAATATTTTAGTAGTAAAATATTTTCTGTCGACAAATAAAGAAAAAGAATTATCAGCATTTCCACAGTATTTAAAATTTATTTGGTTGGTTTCTGTCAAACAAAGCTTCCAATTTTTGTAAAAAAGAATAATAAATTTGTCAAATTTGACAAATTCTTGTCAGTGGAACATTAAAAACTGGAAATATGTGAACTAATTTTCACAGTACAGAAACAATAAAATTACATTTACAATCAGTGTTGCATTAGTTTTTTCAATAGAATTTAAGGTTAGTAGAAATTTAAAAAATTCAATAAAAATAAAATTTTAATTGAAAAACTTGGCACTGCTAGATTAAAATATAATAAAGTAAAAAAATACATAATGTTTGTAACTTAAATTTTAAAATAAATAATTTATTGTTTGACAACAAAGTTAACAATGACTTTCTTTTCTTATAAACAAATATAAAACATTAATTGTACAGATTCTTACACTACTTACACATCTTCGGTACTTTATTGTAATTAAATTGTAATTAAATATACAGGGTGATTCAGAAGGTTACTTAAAAAGAGCATACAGATTTTACAAAATACTTGACGTTGTCCGGGCGATGCCTGGTGTATTTGAAAGAGTGCGCCAGAATTTTGTTCGAAACAAATGAGAGAGGTTTGTTCCAGGTTCGAATCTTGGCTGAGGTAATATTTTTCGCAATAAATTCTTTACAATTTTTAGATAATTAAATCGAGTCGATATAGCGTTTTTCATTGGCAAAACTAGTGCGCACTCAGTGCACCTTAAAGCCGTTGTACATTGATTTAATCTTTAATATTTAAAGTAAAATGCAAATATTTTGATAAAATACCCAATACATATTTTACCAAATAGTACAATAAAGAATATTGAGGCTTTCGTGGACTTAACCCGTTTACATTAAACATACACTTTACGTTGATTTGTGTATGACGGCTTTAATGTGCACTGAGTACGCATCAGTTCTGCCAAAGAAAGACGCTATTAATTCCGAAGATGGAAGAGTTTTAATATTCCAACAATAACTGTGTGTCAAGTTTGACAAAAAATCGGCGCGCAGTTAAATAAGTTGAAAAAATGTATGTATATACATATACACAGAAATTAATATTAGGCTGCTAAATCTAAGCTTGGACCGTAAATGGCATTTTATTCAAATTTGCTTGTATATCGTAACGGTCCTATTTTCTCTTATTATTATTAAAATTATTAAGTTTTACATAAAAAGAAACGTTTATAAAAATAGATATACGTGACGAAATAAATATTTAGGTACCATTCAAGAAAAAGATGAATTAGCTCAATTTGCTGTCATTGTTTAAAATGTACTTTGGGCTAACTTTGAAAGCTACACAAAAACTTACTTATAATTTTGGTGTTGAATTAAATAAATCAGTGCCTTTTTCTTGGGATGACAAGAAGTAGGCAGGCAAAGACTAGATATAACTTTAAAGACACGTAATTATGTGCAACCATCAGCATTTGTCATTAAAGAAGCCGGAATTCCGTTGAATTTTTGTGAAACAAAAACTTGTTAAGTCTATAGGATGTATAAACAGTTGTATGAGAAAGTAAAACGCTACTGTAGGAGTTGAAAAGATAATCATAGTAAGAAAAATACTAAAACTACTAAATAAAAATACTAAATAAGTAAAACATTTAATAATTAATAGTTATAATAGCAAAACTTATGATAGTTTTGTGGTAGTGATACTAGTGATCTTTCATATACAACGTCGATATTTGTTTTATTAGTGTTAAGAATTATTTCATTACATTGTTAATCACCGCGATTCATACATGTTTATTACCTTATTTCTCAAATGACTCTAGTATATTAATAACAAATTTTATGAAAAACTTACGAAATTTTATTAAATTTAATTTTTACATAAAACGAAATATAAGATAAATTTGGCAATAACATTTGTGATACGCAAATTTCTTAAAATCATAAAATATAAATGGAAAGATAATTGCAAATGCAAGAATAAATCCATACATTCAAACTTTTAATAAGCCATAAAGTATCATTTGTTTGAGAACGATTAATTCTTAGCTGTTTAATATATTTATATAATAAAAGTAATAGATAATAGGGATAATAAGTATACAAATTATATATTATAATCATATATATGTATATATCTATATATAATTGATTGTGGACAATTTAAATAAATAAACTGTTACATTTTTCAAAATTCTATTATCTTATCAATTAAAATGTATCTATTGCTCCCTCATAGAGAAAGCTTTGTTATATTATGATATCCATTTCCATTTATCAATTTTTTAACAAATATAAACAAAATGTTTGAATCATGTTTCAATTGTAACTTTGTAATAATTACATTACTTTAATGTATTTAGAGATTATGTATAGAAATTCTATAATAATTTATTCTGCATAAAATTGTTACATATTGACTAAAATTATAAACACAATCCGTATTTTAAAATTGGAATATTAATACTCGAAATATTCTAATAATTTGAACGCTTGAATAGGACTAAGCAAAGAAAATTATTTCGAATAATTTCTATATTTTAGTATATTCGGATATGTTTTACAACTCTAACATGTATACAGATTACAACTCTAATACAAACAAATACGTTAAAGTAGACGTTACAAAATATAAATGAGTTCATACATCGATATAAGAGAACTTTGATATACTTGGAAATATTAGATTAATTAGTAAGTAATTAATAAAACAGTTAGTATATATAATATTATATATTTATAAAAAGTTGATCTAATTCGTAAGATTGTTTTACGTTATGCAACAACGTAAAACGTCTAATTATTCGTCAAATGCTATTTACTACATTCTATTATCTAAGTCAAGACCGTTATTGCTATTGTTGATGTTACATGCAATACGGTTTCCATATTTGGTAAGGCAACTTAGATCCTTGTTGATCGCTATAATTGGACTTGTACATATTATATACATAATATACATATACGGAATAATTAAAAAAAAATCGAAGAAGTACGAATGTAATTAGAATTATAAGATACTGCTGCCATATATTATTTGATTACTAAACCCAAAACTGTAACTAATTATTCTCACTTAAGTATTCACATTTAATTATTTATATTAAAAATGGAATATGTATGGAATTACTATTTAGATTCCATACTTGCGCGGTTACTTGTTTATGAAAGTATCTATTGATTATTGAATATACATATAGATATAGTATAATATGTAAATAATATATAAATATATAGATAACTAGCTTGATACACCCGTGTTTTGCTACGGTATGCGAAGGATTCTATAATTCACCCCCGAATTTAAATTTGCCCCTTTAGGGGTTGATTCCATTAATAATTTTAGTAGACCAACCACAACGTATGCAGTATGTTTTTTGATTTTCCATGTCGACTGTAAAGTGTCGCGATAGACCGGTAAGTGTCATTTCTCCTCGTATTTCATCTATTATTTCTGAATGTCCTTTCAGATGCCGCAGTAAAGTGTGCCTTGTATATATGTTATAGGATTGACTAGGCAAAGTCCAAAGTGTTTTTCTTAGTTTTTTCCTTTGACCAGACATGCTAGTCACTCCTAGAATAGACAAAAAACGCCCTAGTCAAAAGCCGAAACACAAAAATGTTTCGAGAATTGACCAAGCGTCTTGGTCAATTTTCAGGCTCGACCGGTCAAACTGAGGAGTGACCGCGCTCCGTTCTTTGACCATAACATATATACAAATTTCTGATCCACAAATTGTGCAATTTGCAATGTACTTGCGTTCGTGTGTGAAATATCGGCATAGCGAGCTGGATTTGTCTTCTTTCTATAATATAAAGGTGCCTTGCGTGGTAAATATATTATGCATATGGAATGAGTGTGCTTCCACATTAGTCTGTAGTTACTTTTGTATAAATTTTCTCACAAAGCATTTCTTATGAGAACAGTCTAATTTACTACAATGCTCCCAAATGCTATTACATGTAAGTTGTTAAGCTGCTATTATATTCGCACTATACCACGAAGCACGTTCTACTAAATACTGACATACTGACCATAGAGATATAAGAATAGAGTGCGCAAGCGAGCTGAAAAAGCGATATAGGAATAGAAAGAGAAAGCTGTCTTTTCATGATAGGAATAGAAAGAGAAAGCTGCATATGGGCCTCTTCTGTTTAATTTAGTCTGATAGGGCCTATATGCAGCGTTCTTTTTCTATTATTCCTATATCGCAGCCTCTTACGTGCTAGCATATGACTCGCGCACTCTAGTCTTATATCTTATATACGCCAAGAAAATATTCGAAACAACCGTTTGATATAAAGGTTGAAGAAAAACATGTGAATCTATCCTAAATATAAATATTGTATGTACACGCAAATAATAGCTAATAACAGCTATTAGTTATTTATTATCTGACTCGGACGCGGTTTTTTTCAGATGGAAAGGTATTTATAATATCGTAATATGTATATTATATACGTAAATAACGTCTAGTTTAAATCTTGATTATAATATTAAGTTGTGTTGCTCAATTTCTAATTATTCAATCCCCGTAGTCAATTGTTTAGATTGAAGTTCACGTTTTACGCGCTAAAAAAAATTGGTATAAAATTGTATAAGTTAAAAATGTTTTTTTTTTTACTTTTCTTCAATCAATTCATCGTAGATTATAACATGTAATTTTTAATTTAGAAATATGGAATTTGTAATAATATACTTTCAAAGGCTAGAGACAACAAAGATATTAGAACCTCTAATATAATTATTATTTCAGTAACAAATTTTTCAAGTAAGGGAAACATAAATTACTTTTCAAAATAATATGCAAATACATACGAAATGTGATACACAATTATTGCATGCATACATTAAATAATACCTTTTAAATTTGATTCAAATAAACTTTTATATGTTATTTGGAAACAAGCAATAAAATGATCGAAAAAGCATAAACTGGTATACGACGAAATAAATTTTTCATTTATTTCGTCATTTGTTTCGTTTTTGACATTTTTAACTTACCGCTGATTGAGTGAAATATCACGAAGAGAAAAATTGCTTTCGTGAAAATACCAAACCTCGCTATTCGTGAAATAAAAGGAAAACACGATAATTAATATGGTATACGTGGTTTAGATGAATTTATTGTGAGAAAGAGATGCGAGATATTTTCGCGTCAATTAACGTCACGTTAGTTTGAATGACATTACAAGAGACGATTACATCGCGTTCGTAAAAAATTATTTGATAATAGAGGTCGCAATTTCCGATTCATATCGGATTCTTTCCTATACGCCATTCGTAGATACTAAAAAGTACTATCTGACGGAATTCGTTTCCTTCCTTTTTTTTTCTTGGATCTTTTTTCATATAGTACATCTTCTCGAGCTCGAAGTTAACTGGATTTGGCCTGGAAGATCGATCGGTGACGCGCGGAATAGTCAGTTCCAATCTAGAGTGTGTTAAACTTGATTCGCGTATTGCACAGACAGTAATAATCAATCAGGAAGCAAAAGAAATAAATTTTTCTAAACTAGAATTTTCCAATCAACGTATAACGTTTTGAAAATGTTATGAAAATTTCAGTGATTAATTATTAATGTTCAAATTTTCAGCAAATTACTCTAATAGCAGTAACTTCAGTAATCAACTTTTGACAATAATTAAAAAAAGAATTTAATTATTTGCTCTATTTTCTTTCAATCTAATATCCTTTTTTAATATAAGTACGATATTTATAATTTTGTATTAAATACTGTAGACTGTAAAAATGAAATGCTCGACGAAACTATGTCGCAAGCGGAAAGAGCCAGCAAAAATTGCTGCGAACGGAACTTTATTTCCAGTCTCCGTGCAATTTGCCAGTGCATAAATTACTTGTAATAATAAAGTCGACTATTCCCTTGCTTAAATAATTAAATAACATTATTCCCTCATAATCACATCGTATAAGCCAAGAGTACTGCAGAATAATTTAAATGTAGAAATGGTTATTAAAAAAAGAATAAAAAGAACAAAAAATATAAAAAACTCGTCCATTTCGTCACAAATATATTTTATGTAGTTTAGATTATCAAATTAAAGAATGTTTTCGATTCCGTTAAAAATATATCCCGCGTAAAAGCTTATTGTACAATAAATGGAAATCCAATGTCGCTCCCGTCGACAAATCATGGTGTAGTAAAACCGGTCATAAAGTTCTTCGACTTAAGCGCAAAAATAGCGACCATAAAAATACGTTTGTCATATTGTGGTTGTCGCAGATAGTTAAGGTTCCGGATTTGAAATAGAATTCGGAGCACAAAGGATTTACGCGCTTAATGAGATGCATGCTCATTTATCTCTCCTGCGAATAACAAGTTGCAGTAAATAACCGATTAACAAATCACTACGTTATTTTCCAACAATGTCAATTTCATTGTATATTTCAGAAGAATAGCAAATTCGAAACGAGAAATAAGCTCGCCTGTAAGAATATAATTTAAAAAAGCAAACACACATACACACACTTTTTGTCTCTCTCTTAATTAATTTACGGCAAACTTTTAATTAATACTTTAGTATTTAAATATTTAATATTGAAATTAAAGAAGAGCTGATTGACTGAACATTTTAGCTTGAATTTTCACACACAACAGTAGAACAGTGAAAGACAGATCCAAAATCATTTCAAAAATACATTTCTGCAAATCGATACTTAATTCGGCGAGTTTTTAATTCGCCACACTCCAGTCCGTGAGTCAAGCAGACTTTGTCACATTATCATTTTTATTCTAATTACTATTTTTAAACTTGTACTGTAGAAATTGGTAATACAGACTCTGAATAGATGTTTACGATAATAACAGGTCAAAAAAATGATTTGAATTTATACTGAACTTATTAGAAGGAAACTAGAAAATTATGTTATTATTTGTAAACTACAAAACCGAAAAACGTCCGTTGGACCGAAGTGTGGCGAGCTAGTTAAGAAACACGGTGTATACGTTTGTAAAGTCTCGATATAACGACAATAAAATCAACGTATGGACTATTAAATGTCGTTCCCTGGACACGTGAACTGTCATCGAAATGTCGTTTTTAATTTTTACAGAAATTGTGGATTAACCAGACTTCACTGACGGCTGACGTTTGACTCGTCGATTCGAACAAGGCGATTTCGTGATGTATGTATGTACATATGCGTTGGTCAACAAAGATGAGATATTGATCTCCAGACCGTAACATGTGTTTTGGACTGATCGCCATTTAATTAATTGGTATATTTGGACTGATGTTTAATTACAATGACGAATAAATAATAAAATCTTATTGTTAGATAAACAATAGGATGTTTAATTCTTTATACATCCTTAAATTTGAATATAATGTAATATAATAATTATTTTATTACGCGCATATAATCATAAAATATATATAATATTTTTTAATTATAAAAAGGGTATAAAAAGTAAGGGTATAAAAAGTATGCACTCGCGAATATTGGGTGGTATTACTATATTATATTCGAACAAAAATTTGTGTACAGTTAAATCCTCAAAGCATTTCTTATACAATTCTATTTTTATTTCCAGTTATGGAGAAAAATGCAAAAATAAATTACTAAAAAACAGATTTCTGCGTCAGTAATGATAGTAAGAAAAAGCTTTTATATTTATTAAAATATACGTAAAACGTATATTAACAGAGAATATATAAATTTCACATTAAGCAGAATGCACCTTTTTTAAAAGAAAGAGAAGTAATATCTATTATTTTATAGAATAATTATAAAAGTACCGCATTTGACAAAGCAGTCTTTGCAGCTGCATATATTACACTGATAATTTAAAAACTTCTCGCCATAAAACGCATTGTAACTGTTATTATTATAACGATATACCTATAACTCTTTTATATTAATTAAATTATTAATTAATAAAGAGTTTTTGCAATACCATCTTTCAGATACAATATCTGAAAGACGGTATTGCAAAAACTTCTTATTATTTCTGTAACTGATTTTGCGCTACGCGCTATTTAACCAATTTCTTCGAATTAAATAATGTAATACTTAATTGAACAATTGTGCCAAGAAATCATTGTGTTCAAAATTTATCAGCATATTATGGATGAATAATTTCTTACTTGACTACGCATGATCTACTTGTGTACTCAGTTTTATGTTTTCTTCGAAAATTAGATAGGAGTATTAATCGTACGGTCATATTGCCGGGCGGTAATTTTCGGCACTTAGGGTGATTAGAGGGCGATAAGGAAGTGAGGCGAGTGGAGGAAGATTACGATGATCGATAGTGACGTCCCGTTAGGGTTTCATCGGCCGTCGTTCTCGAGTATTCACGGACGTACGCGTCAATCACTTTTTCTTATTCTAAGTTTTCGTCAAAGTGGCTTTCTCACAACTTTTCACGGTGATCAATATCGCCATCGAGAAGGTCGAAGTTGGTCTCTAGGTCGATAAAGTTCTTCGAATATTAAGTTTACACGCTGATTTCCAGCGAAATAGTCTCACTTTCTTATTCGAAAAAAACTTCTTCGGTATTTTATTTGACACTTTTATACGATTTCACAGTATTTTTATTTGATTTTACGATGTTATAAGTCATTTTAAATATTATTAACTGTAGGATTTTTTAAATACTATATACAAAAGTACACAACGCATACGCATAACATATATATACTGAAAAAATTCATTATTTGCAAGAAAATCTTTCTTTGAATTTAGTTTCCTTAAGGAGGTTCAGTGGCTACAAAAAAATGCAGCCAGTTTCATGAAATTTTAATATGTTGTTCTGGAATGCAAAATAGAATTTTGTAAATTTTTCGAAAATTTTTTACCGTCCCGTTTTGAAAAAAATCTACTTCAAAAATTGTATTTTTTAGCATAGGTTCTTATGGGAAATGACATATTGCACACCTTCAGAATGAAATAAGTGCAAGAAAAAATGCAAATAATAAGGAAAAAAAATATGCACATGTAACTTAATAATTTACAAATAAATGAGTGAAAGAAAGGGGAAGATTACCGCACATTTCGTAGAAAAATTAATTATTAAAGCATAAATTGCTTGATTTTTCGTCTGCTAGACTGTCACGGTCGTGAGCAGCAGCACGCACTATACACGCGGCGACCAATCAGAGCAATCCCCTTTACTCCCACTACTTCAAACGCTAGTGCGCTGTTGCCAGAACCCTCGCGTCCCACTACTCCCCCCGATAAAGCCATCGAACCTCCTTAATTTAAAAAAGTATTAAAAAAGGTAGATTTAAGAAAATATTTTAAACTCAAAAAAATGTTTATCTTGCAAATTTATAGTTTTTTTTCAGTGTAATTTAATAGTCACACTGCGCGAAACGGAGATTGTGCATTTGAACAATGTACATCTATAACTTGCTACGGAAAGTAATCGTGAATTTTCTTTATCTTATGTATATAAGGTACCATATTTATTACACATCACGCAATAGGCAAACAAATTTCTCTTCATAATTCTTGCAACGTTGATTAAACTTGGTGCGAAACTATAATAAGGGAAGCTAGCGAAACTTTGCTCTTACCGATAAATAACTTTCTTTAAAGTAACCTGACCGAGAAGTAACATAACCCACACGCATTCGTTTAATTTCCAAGTTATGGAGATAGATATGAAACATGTGCATGTGAGGTAGGGGAGACCGGGGGCTAGTTGTCACACTTTTCAAATACTAATTTTTAAAAAAATGTTAACAATATTTTATAATGTCGTATACTACTTTATAGTGTAGCTACATCCTTTAGGTGTAAGAAAAAAAATATTAGACTTGTATATATTTATACACAAAAAAGTTATCTAATTCTAAGCAAAACCGCGCAAATGTGACAACTTACCCCATACCCAGGGTTAGTTGTCACATAACTCTGGATTGATTGTCATGTATCTTTCATGTAGAGGAAACATACAACAAATAGTTCCTGTTTTAATATTTTATTAAAATTAGTGCCAGTTTTTGGCAAATTTAACTTAATAATATATTGCAGCATGAATTAAACAAAAAATTAATAATTTTCATAAATTTTGTAATATAATTTTCATAAATTTTGAGTAAATAAAAGAATAATAATTCTCATAATTTTGAATCCCATCTCATTTGAGAAAATTTAGCCTGAACGGTCATTTTGAACAAAAAAGATTACATTTATAAAACTATGTTGCAATGACGGTTAACTAAATACAAGAAAAATTATCTAAAACTATAATATTTCTTATGACCAAAAAGAAATTACGATTAGTAATTCCAAAAACCAACGGAACAATAAAAATAAAGGCAAGAAAAATTTACTCATGACCTCCAATTTTTAAAAAGTGCTTATAAATATCACATGCAATGTTTTTGAAACTATTTCGTACACCCGACTAACATATAGGATGAGCAACCTACACTATGAAAAAGAACATTCCACTCAATCTATTAAGTGAGATATAAGCTTTGTGACAACTTACCCGTGTGACTTCTAGCCCCGATCTCTCCTACTCTAGAACGCGTAAAATTTAATTCCGATCTTCGGATTAATACGAAGTTGCTTCTCTTGGCAAAATTGTTAATATTGTTTAGCTATACAGTGTTGAAAGTAGAGTTTTAAATGTTTTTTTTAAATGTTTATATTATAATCTATAAATTTTTTATGGTTTACACGTTTGTAAATATTTCTATTTTAGAATTTGCGCATCTTGTTAAAGCTCGAATTAATTAATCAAATTAAAGTAAATTTAACAATTAAAGTAATTTAAATCGACCGTGACTGGTAATATATATAACGTCTTTTCGATATGAAACATAGAAAAACTGTGAGCCAACTTGGTTTGTCGGATTCACACACTTTTTCGGATCAAACATCGAGACATTATTAATTTCGACCAAGGGTTTTGGTCAGTTGATGTAATTCTAAGTTGAAGTAATTTTTTAAATAGTTTAAATTTTTTATTGCGAAAAAAGTGTGCAAGTAGAAACTTGCACATTGCTTCCTCATAGTTTTTTTAAGTGTGGAAGTAGAAACCTGCACATTGCTTTAGTTTTTAAGTGGGCAAGTAGAAACTTCCTTACAATTTTCAAATATGCAATTTATAAATTTGCACATTGTTTCATAGTTTTTAAGTGTGCAAGTAGAAATCTGCACATTGCTTACTTGTAGTTTTTAAGTGTGCAAGTAGAAACCTTCGCTCACAAAGCTTCCTTTATGAGGAAGCTTTTATTTTCTTCAATGCATAATTATTTATTTATTTGTTTTGGCTTCCTCATAGAGGAAGCTATGTGAGCGAAGGTTTCTACTTGCACACTTAAAAACTACAAGTAAGCAATGTGCAGATTTCTACTTGCACACTTAAAAACTATGAAACAATGTGCAAATTTATAAATTGCATATTTGAAAATTGTAAGGAAGTTTCTACTTGCCCACTTAAAAACTAAAGCAATGTGCAGGTTTCTACTTCCACACTTAAAAAAACTATGAGGAAGCAATGTGCAAGTTTCTACTTGCACACTTTTTTATTATCCTAAAACATCATTTTTTGATGTCTCATTTATTGAGACTTAAGATGTTCTAACTGTTCTCTTTAGAAAGAGATAGTACGTAAAGTATGAGCGTGAATGTGTAAGTGTTGTCTGAAAAACTGCGGATGTTACGCCGGCCCGAATGTAACATTTATTTAACAGTATAAGGTTAATAGAATATACATTTGTAAAGAAAAAGAGAAACAATGTGCATTTTTAAATTCAAAATATTGGACTATTTCTAATTTTATTATATTCTTCAGTCTTTTCTACCCTTATTTCATATATAATTCTTTAAGATTTGATTGATTAAATCCATTTTTATACACAATCAAAGGTCTATAATTTTTTTATATGTGAAATATGTGTGGCAAATTTTGAAATATCGGGCTATTTATAGTTTTATTATATTCTTAGCAACTTTATACCCCTATTTTATATATAATTATTTAAAATTTTATTGATTAGACCCAGCTTTATAAAGTTTCTATGTATGTACGAATTCTCCGAAATTTCAAATGTGTTTAACACGAGAACTGATGAATCAAATTTTAAAGAATTATATATGAAATAGGGGTAGAAAAAATTGAAGAATATAATAAAATTATAAATAGTCCAATATTTCAAAATTTACAAAAGTTAGAACATCCACGGGTATTTCTAAAAAAATTCAAAAATTTTTTAAAAAAGAACCTTTTTACCGATCATCGCCAAATTCAATACCAACCTTCCTTGAACGATACTCTATCGATTAAAAAAAAAAACAGCCCGATATCTCAATATTTGCGGAAGTTAGAGCAACCACAACATCAAATGTGCACATACATACATACATACATACATACGGACATTTTTTTTAAGGCGATATTTCGACGTTTTACAACGATCTGAACATATTGGCAGAAAAAACTCAAAAACCAATCTCTTCGTTGGTTTTTTCTACCCCTGTTTCATATATAATTCATTTAAATTTGGTTGACTAGACAAAACTTTATACGCAATCAAAGGTTCATATACGAAATTTACGAAAACAAAGCTTCCTCTATGAGGAAGCAAAATATTACCCCAGCCAGGGTTTGAACTTGGAACCTCCCGTATACCGTGCGGATGTCTTGCCAATTCGACCACTGGGGCTGTGGTAATATTTTTATCATAATAACAACTATAAGATGGAGCACCGATTTTTCCGTCAACGGTGTATAATAAACAGAATAAATTTCTTTTGTCAGTATATAGAATAACAATTTTTCACACAGAAAAAGTGCTGTGTGAATCCGACAAACCAAGTTGGCTCACAGTTTTTCTATGTTCATATCGGAAAGACGTTATATATATTGCCAGTCACGGTCGATTTAAATTACTTTAATTGTTATTCTATATACTGGCGAAAGAAATTTATTCTGTTTAAAGTAAATTTACATTTTTGTCTTTTCGTATTTCTGTGTTTTTAAATTGACATATTTAGACATTAAATTCTTTTTTTACATTCTATAAACCTTATCATACATTCTATAAACATTATATTCTATATAAACCTTAACAGCAGTCGTACTTTTAAATCTCTTGCCTGAATCTTTTGCAGCTTAGGACATTCACTTTCTTTCTGCTCTTAAATTCATGCATACAGCTGGTAAATTCTCAAATCCCGTTTAGCCAGCAATTTTGTTTCGCGACAGTTCTGCACCTCCGCGGGCGCGATGGCCGCTCAGTGGGCGCGCAAAGTCCCGGCGAGGAAAGTCGGAAAGTTTCTGAAATTGCATTCTGGCTTCTGCGCGACACGCGTAGGACAGCATCATAAAACTTGCGCTACAAGAACAGCCGTCAGCGAAACTAGACGGCTAAATCAAATATCGACGAAACTTGTAGTTCTCTCGTGACAACAGGGGAATACAATGACAACAGCAGGACTCGGCGAAACTTGATTTCGCTGATTCAAACAATTGCGCCCGCGAGTCTGCCAAATTGTTAATATCTTCCATTATCAATAAAATGCACGCGATTTATGTAATTTCCTTAAAATCCCCATAAATATTCGTCGAGTTAATGTTATACCGTGCATTAATAAAAGAATTATCAGAAATTGTCAGAATATTATCAAAAAAGGACGGAGAATAAAAATAAATGAAAGAAAATGAGAATATATGACTGAGAGTATGTAATCACAATTTAAATGCATGATAAAACCAGAAATGCGCATAAAAATAATGCATTAAAGTACACGTTTTTTTTTAATAGCATAAAGTTTTTCACGATATATAAAATTTTGAAATTTTAATTTATTATTGGATATTACGACGCCAAATTATAAAATTTTATCTATATATTATTTATTACAGACGACTTTATAAAACAAAGTTTAAACTACAAATTTTTATTTCTACTATTCAATCAACTGGCTAATAATGTTGACTATGAAATAAATTTCAACGAGGCAGAACAATCGCCCGATTTCTCATTATTCTGTGAGATGCGTCGAATGAAGTTCGCTGCGTCTATTTGCGAAAAGTAACACTCGAGTAAAAATACCCCCTATACATTGCTTTTAAAACTTCGAAATACTTTGACGAAGAAAAGAGCGCATTATCGGAAACCGATATCCGTGCAAGAAAAGCAGACAGACTGTAATTACAAGACGTTACATGATACCAGTGTACTCTGGCAAGCCATTAAGCAGTTTTTTTAACATAACCCATGAAAACTGCTCCAATTTAATATTTTTCTACGAAATAGCATACTTTTATCTATCGTTTTCATATGCTTTTATATTTTCTCAATGACCAAAAATTAATAATATTTCGTCAGCAGATCTTTCAATTTAATAACATTTTTAGAAGAGGAAGTGCGGGATAAGTCGGGTAATATAGAATACCACGATATCTAGCCTATTTAAGTGTCACTTATCGACAACAG